>BPLQ01014889.1:0-19995 GCA_021605075.1 Caerostris darwini
GTGACCCTAGAATAGCTGATGTGGTAGTTGCTTAAGTTTTTTCTGAAGCCGAATTGTTCGGGGATTAAAAATATGGCTGTTGTCCTACAAATTCTTTAATCCGATTTAAGATCCTTGAATTCTGTAAATCTTTAGCTGAGATTACTAAGGAGAGAAATTGGCCTGTAGTTGACTGGTAAAGAAGAAGGATTTATTGCCCTGGTTTATGGACGGGAATTAATAATGGCGTTTTTCAAACACCTCGGGGAGTAAAATATTAAGCATATCGTTGAGAATGACGATTAACCAATAGATGAATTTAACGGAAGATGCTTGATCATATTATTGTTAATTTTATCAAAAGCCTGCAAAACTTTTTTGGTACTTAAGTTTTTAATAAAGTTAACTATTTCCTGTGCTGAGATGCAGAAGTTATAGTTGACATGCGGAGTATTAAGGTATTTATCGGTTTCGGAACTTATAAGGTTAGTGAACGGATGGCTCGCATGTTGTTGGGATTTTGCTCAAGTGGAGCTTCCAGAAGTCGGCGATTGCCTCAGCCTTTTCGGCAGGGGGAAACCGCTATGCGGTTTTGCATCCGTTTCGAGCGGTGGAATGTTTTTGGAGAGGGATTTCCTCATAGATTTAACTTTTTTCCACAGAATTTTTGGTGTTGTCATTTAGAGAGTCAGTGAAGGTTTCCCAAGCCATGTTTTTGTGGATAGAAATAAGATCTTTAATTTCGCAATTTAAAAATTTTGTAATTCAGTTCTTAAAGTCGGATCTCTCATTACGTTGCCAGAGTTTACGGGTGCGGTTTCTTTCCTTAATTTTACTTTTAATTTCCGGCAGGAGCTTGATGTTTGAATGAAAGTGTTTTGGTTTAGAAGCTTTGTGTACGCTGTGTGCATCGCAGTGGTGAGAGTTTTTGATTGCTTTGTCTGCGGATTCTTTTTGAGGCAATTGTGAGAAGAATTTAAATCAGTGTTTTGGAGGTGATAATTATAATCATGCCAATTTTGTATTGAAGTTATGTGGTGCTGTGTGTTGGTGGTTTTGCTCATTTCAGCATCAATGATGATGGAAGATGGTCGGAGTTTAATTCAGTGAGAACATTAGTATTTGCGTTGTATGGAATATTCTGAAAAATTGCGAAGTCAAGAATATTAACTGTATGCGGAGTACTTGGGCTAAATCTAGTCGGTGAATTTGGCGCGATGATTTTTAGATTTTTGTTTGGTGGCAAGAAATTTGTTGAGCTGAATACCTTTTTGGTTGTTTTTAACATTATTCCACGCTGTGTTTGCGTTGAAGTCGCCGGCGATTACGTTGCGATTCACATTAAGTTTATTAATGTCATTTGTGTTAAATCTGTGATGTGTTTTTGCAGTAAATTGAAATAAATGTAAATTTGATTTTTGTTTCCGATATTAAGATTGATGATAGTAGCTTCTGTGGATTTCAAGTTCAGGAGTTGGAATTTTGGTAATGAACCAGTACCTTTTAACGTAGATACAGGTTCCCCCTGAAGTACGCCTAGTAATAGAAATCCTGTCATTCTTGTAAAGAGTGAAATTTGGGATATTTGGGGTTTGGCCCGGCTGCAAAAAAGGTTTCTTGGATAAGGAAAATATCAATATCATGGTCAGTGACAAACTGAATAACCCGTCAAATTGACGACGGAGGCCGCCACACGCGTTCCAGCATCCTATTCGAGAGAGTGCAGGTTCTGTAGATTTCTCCTATTGGGTGTACTAAACATTATGGTTCTGGTTTAGGTAGTTGTAATGTTTAAGCAGTATAACTGCTTTCATGTGATGGTCGTCCGTCGCTTCGAGTGCGGGAAGTGCATGCGTAACTGCGTCGAGCAGTTGGTCAAAGTCTATAGTGGAATCATTCATGAAAACTAGGAGCAGTTTAAAGAGCTCGAGCGCAGATTCGCTGAGCGGGCATTTTTAACTCCAGTGGTGGGCGGCGCTTGTGGTCTAATGATGGGCGGCGCTTGATGGTTTGTTCGGCCGGCAATAATGTCTGCGTAGGTGGAATTGTTTGAACTCTGCGTAGAAATGGCTGAGTCCTAGAAACATGTTGTTTTTGCGGGGGATTAATTATTGTATTTTGTTTTTTCTGCACAGATGGTGCATTAGGTTTGATAGAAGATAGATTATTCTGATTCTTTTGTGGGAATCAGGGGGCATTGCGCCAGTTCGCCGCATGATCTCCAGAGCAATTTGCGCACTTAAGCGGAGCTTCAATACCGAGGTCGCAATCTTTCGCATCGTGCGGACGGGCACATTTGACGCATCGTTTTGGAAGATGACAAGCAGCACTTGAGTGGAAAAACCCTTGACAACGATAGCATTGTGGGGATTCTGTTACGCCCCTTGTATCTTTCGATACTAATGCGGGTGCCGAGAAGAGTGGTTAGGTTGTAAATTTCCTCGGTCTCCAGGGTGTTCGCGATTTGGATATAAAAAGTGGCATTGGCCATTTATTACCCTTGAGGAGTTGATTAACTGCAAGAATTTTGAATCCGAGGTGTGATAAATCAAAGTTTATATCCTCTTTGGGGTACAAGCTGGAAGTCCCCTTATCATAACTTTAACTGGCCTGTCTTGTTTTAAATTGAAACATTTAAATTCGAGTCCCAAATGGACGAGTTTGGTTTTCATTCGAACGTGTTCAACCTCACTCGCGACAGTAATTTTTAAGAAATTACCTCTAGAGAGGACAGAGCTTAAAGTGGGAGAAATAGTTCTCAATTGTGGGAGAATGCTACCCAGTCTTTAGTGCACTTGATAAAAAAGGGGGAATCCTTTGACGCCTAGGGGGTTGCTCTGGCGGATCTGCATCGTCAGCCATTTCTGAATTAGTCATGTTAGTGAGAGAGGAGAAAGAGTTAGTAGTTGAATCTAGTTTACTATCTGGTGGAGTTGGCAAGTAATGGGTGCCTCGGGCGATCAGGTGACGTGGAGGGGCAGTAAACCCATCTTTGTCGGTAGAGCGTCTGGCTCTAGTATTGTCCAATTGCGTATCTGGTGAACTTTTACGCTTGGTAGGTTGTTTTGGCTTTGTGCCTGTGTCTTTGGCTGCTGCTGCTGTTGCAGGCTGGGCAATGTTGTTAGAAGTTTGGTCCCGTCTTTCAGTGACCGCTTTTATGATCCTTGAAGTCTCCTCCGGTGTTGATGGGAGCTTAGCAAGGGGCACTCAAGTTGTGCGATGGCTGCATCGATTTCTTGCGAGGCTGTGAGAAGGCCTGCTTGGATGTTTGCAGTTTTGTCGGGATCAGGATTGAACTGAAGTTGGATTTCAAAGTACTTCAGTTGTTGGCGCAAGTTGTTGATATGGTCCATAATTTGTTTATTTTCGAAGATAAAGTCGTCAGTGACTATGTAGCTCGAAGGTGAGGCTGGTCTGATAGGTTTCAGAGAGAGCAAGTTCGAGGTAGTCTCGGGGAGACTGTTTTCTGTAGATAGAGGTGTGGACTCCGTCATATTGACGTCGTTCCCACCCAAATCTCCATTTGCTTCATTGAGCGGCATAGAGGTCTGGTTTTCTTCCATACGAGATCCAAAAAACTTCACATTACTCAATCCTTGTTGTTCTTCCATGGCGTATCGATGTTCCTCATGAATACGTTCAAGGTCACACATTGTTTCAGCAAGGGAAACATCCTTTTTCGCATGTATACAGAATTAAATCCGTCTTTAATCGGCTTCCTAATAAAAGTTTATCTTGTTTTCTGCAGTTTTGTACACAAATTGTTTAAAACTTCTAAGTGATCTTATATAAATCAACACATGTTGTGAACTCGCGCCAACAACGGCCGTTGCTTTATCTGTATATATTATACGCAACATTTTTGTGGGAATAGTTTTAATTTAAAAGAGAAATATTTACGTGTTAAATAAATATACGCGTTTTATCATTGTTAAAGATAAGTCAAATAATAAGAGAACAAATACTGTTATATTTGCACTTGTAGCGTGTATTAATGTCTTAAGTTGTCTTAAGTTAATGTTTTTTTAAGTTATATTCTTTGCACGTGTAGCATTAAATTATTTTTACACGTGTAGCGTGTGTAAATATTTAGTTAAGCAAAATTGGCAACTCTATTATTGTTCTAAGAAAAAAAAGATGGCTGTTTTTGCATGTTAACTTACAAGCGTAATTGTGTTGTAATTTACTTTATTGTGGCGAATCTGGGATTCCAGTAAAGTAAGTGTTATTTGCAATTCGAAAGCATAAACTTCATTTTGAAAGAGAGAGATAACGTAACATTTTATGACTGTTAGTGACTTTCGTTTTTACATTCAAAATACAATTATATTTTACTGTTTTTCCCCATTAAGTACTTTAATTTGATATATTTATATGTTTTATTTACCAATTTATTTACCGAATTTTTTGAATTGTGCAGTCGTGCGGATGCTTTTGGCGCCTTCGCACAAACTCTGCTGTATTCGGAAGTACCACGCTATTTTACGTACACTCAATCAAAAACATGGATGCCCCGCAAGCAACTCACATCAGTTTATGCATGCCCCGTTTTATTTAAATCAAACAATTTGGGTCGTGTATATACAGTCAATCCAAGGCAGACTGACTGCTTTTATCTGCGACTGTTGTTGGTTAATGTCACCGGCCCATTGTCATTTCAAGATATACGTACAGTAAATGGACAACAGTATCCAACGAATAAAGATGCATGCCTTGAACTAGGCTTGCTAGAAGACGACAATCATTGGGACAGTCTGCTTACTGAAACAGCATCAAGCTGTACAGGAACACAAATTTGTCTAATATTCGCTATAGTGTTGACCACATGTTTCCCGGATCGAGCAAAAACGTTGTGGGATAATCACAAAGATTCAATGACTGAAGATATATAGCATGGACATCGTACAAGCTGCAACGATCTAACGATATTATTCAGCGACGCAATGTACAATGAAGCATTGATTGCTATCGAGGATCTTTGCATTGTCATTGCTAATTTACAAATCAGTCATTTTTGTATGAGTTCACCAAATCGAAGTGCATCTGATTTAACCAACACTGATATGAGTCGTGAATTGTAATACAATACTGTAGAAAAGGCAGCGATTGTTACTCGCAATGTCCCACTACTGACTGATGAACAAAAACCATTTACGACCGCATTATGCTGGCAGTTTCGGCAGGCCAAGGAGCATTATTAATTTTTTTGGATGCACCAGGTGTAACTGGCAAAACATTTTTCATTTCGCTACTTCTTGCCGAGATACGATCAAAAAATGGCATCGCATTGGTCATTGCATCATCTGGGATTGCAGCCACTTTATTAGATGGAGGCAGAGCAGCTCATTCAGCATTTAGGCTGCCACTGAATATTCAAAATATTCCAGATGCAGTGTGCAATATAAAGAAACAATCGTCCATGGGCGCAGTGCTAAAACAGTGTGAAATTATCATCTGGGATGAATGCACTATAGTATACAAACATTCGCTTGAGGCATTGAACAGGACATTGAAGGATATAAAAAACAACGACAAAATATTTGACGCCACACTGTTACTCCTTTCAGGTGATTTCAGGCAAACACTTCCTGTCATTCCACGTTCAACGTACGCTGATGAGATAAACGCTTCTTAAAATCATCGTCACTGCGACGTAATGTTGAAAAATTACAACGAAAAGTAAACATGCGCGTTCAAATGCTTCAAGATCCAACCGCTAAACATTCTCAAAACAACTTTTAGATATTGGCGAGGGAAAAATTGCTATACATGAAAATACTGGATGCATAAAATTGCTGACAGATTTCTGCACAATCATCGACCACATATTTCCCGATGTGTGCAGACAATTCAAAAATCTTGATTGGTTGGCAGAAACAGCAATTTTGGCAGCAAAAAATGTGGACGTCAATGGTTTAAATTTCAAGATACAACAGTTGTTGCCAGGGGACTTGGTGTCATACAAATCTATCGATACAGTTTGCGATGCCAATGAAGCTGTAAATTATCCAATTGAGTTTTTGAATTCATTGGATTTGCCAAACATGCCACCTCTTCATTTACAATTAAAGTTTGGATCTCAGGTTGTTTTGATTCGTAATTTGAACCCACCACGGCTGTGCAATGGAACACGATTAGTCATAAAAAAATTAATGAAAAACGTTATCGAAGCCAGCATTTTGAATGGCAAGTACCGAGGTGCAAATATATTGCTGCCACGAATCCCTATGATTCCCAGAGATGTGGCAATTGAATTCAAACGTATTCAACTTCCAATTAAATTGGCATTCGCAATGACAATCAATAAGTCGTAAGGCCAAACGATGTCTGTGGATTAGATTTGGGCACACCATGTTTTTCCCAATGACAACTACACGCGGTATGTGCGCGTGTGGGTAAACCGTCCAGTTGGTTTGTGTTGACTAAAGACGGACTAACCAAAAATAGTATACACTCCATTGCACTTAGAGATTGATATTGATTATTTTTAATCGCCGTAATTAGTAGTAAATATGTAAATAACTATTTTTGATGTATATACAGCTATCATATAATGCAATTTAAAATAGATTTGTTAATTTATTAAAGTATAAAGGATGAAATAAATAAATGGTTAGTGTATTATCATTTTATTGGCCGTCATTATTTGCAACGTTCCATTCTTCTTCCAATCATAACCACATTTCTACACATTTTTTACACACACCACACACATTTCTACTTAATGTAATGTGTTTTTTTTATTTAAATAAAAAAATATTTTATAGAAATAATGTATATGGCAAAACAACGTTTGCCAGGTCAACTAGTATAGTATATATGTTTCTTTTGATAAACACTTTTAATTTGGGTTTTTTTTTTTTATGTATATTGTATGAAATGTAAAATTACATAAGTTTTTTGCTTCTTTTGATGCCAATGAGCAATTAGCAAATTATTAATGGCAAAGTAATAACTAATGGGAGAAACATATTTACCAATAAAATAATATCTTGTGAAGTGTTTTTTAATTTAAGAATGGTTATGGCTATTAGTATATCTTTAAAGTAAAATGGATCAACTAATTAAATCCTGGGTAAAACTTTGGTAAATTAGTTCTTTTTGTAGCCGATTAAATAAAGACAAATTTTTAAATTTACTGTAGCTTCATACCAATTTTTACCATAATCATATAATTATGATTTAATTATGAAATTATGAATTAATTAATGAAAATTATAATTTAAATTTAAAATAGGAAAAAAACCAATGTATAGTATTTTTTCATTGATGATTTAATAAATTGATAATTTTCGTGTAGCCACTTATTACTCAAATAAATCGTTATTTATCTACACCATACAAAATAAACAACACTATTAATATTTTAATGTATAAATTCTCTTAATTTATCAAAATAATGTATATAAGCAATACTATTGTATCATGTAAATTTTTATTGAAATTATATACAACTATATATAAAATTTTTTTATTGAAATTATTCTCAACATACATTTCTATTTTCTATTTTCTATTTATTGCTATAAAAGATTTTTAGCATTTTTTTTGAATAATTTTTAGCAGTTTGAAATAAGTTTAAAAAATTTTTATTTCAAAATATTGTTCGAATTATTTTATTATTACATTATCTATTACTGTATTTATGAACTAACTTTGTCGATTTACTTTAATCTTCATCGCTTTTTGTAATACAACTGTGTCCAAAAATTAAGGCCATTTTTCAATTTAAAATTCCCAGCTCTTATGGAATTTTAATTTTTTTTCTTTTTTAGGTTGCTGGCACTGTCCTTGACATATGTGTATAATTTGGCGTCAAATTATTCCTTAGTATTTGAGTTACGCTTGGCTTTGTGAGAAGATAAAACTGATACCGGCGATTTTTGAAATGTCTGAATGAATTGAGCAAAGAACTTGCATTCACTTTTATTTGCGGAAACGTAGGGAATGTTGCAGAAGACATTCGGTGAGTATCCCTATATCGAAAGAAATGTTTGGAAATGGTATAAACAGTTCAAAGAAGGCAGTGAATGCGATGAAGACGAAGAGCCCTCTGGTAGACCTCAACCGACGAAGCTCACGTCCAAAAAAATTAAAGATTTGGGGCTTACAAACCGTCGATTTACAATTAGAGACCTTGCTGATGATGTTGGAATTTCAAAAGGATCGATAAATTCCATTTCGAGCCTCAAACGCATCAAATCTCGATTGGCGCTGCAAATACTGAATACGCCAGCTCACACTGCATTCCTTCTTCATGACTTTTTCGCCGAAAATGAAACCCATACCGTTCCATAACCACCATATTGACACCTTGCGTTTTCTGGCCATTCCCTAAACTCAAAAGACCACTCGAGATTCAACGTGAATCGCCGCTCATTTTGAAGGCTATCCCTGCCGATGACTTTTTAGCATGCATTGAGGATTGGAAAAAAAGTTGGCATAAGTGCATCGTGTCCGGAGGCGATTACTTTGAAGGCGATGAAATAAATTTCGAAGAATAAATAAAAAGTGTTCGAAGAGAAGTATACTTTTTTGGGCACAGCAGTAAGTTACGGCAGTAACACAAAGGTTTTTAACATTTACCTCTTTTTCATTTCTGTATTTTTTTTTAAAATCCGCAAGTAAATGCTGGTAACAGCAGGTAATTCCACGATTAATAATTTCCAGAAAAAAATTTACCGTAAAAATTCTGTTTTTTTTAGTAAAAAAAAGTTTCGTTTTGTAATTTTTGGCTAAGAAACACATAAAAAAAAATAATGAATTTCGAAAAAAAAAGCTATCACCTGAAATATTTAACTTTTTAAGTTTTATGAAATACGGTACACCTCTACAAGTTAAAAAAAATTTCTTTGTATAAAAAAATTATAACATATATAAACAGGCATTTATATATATTATAATTTTTTGTTTTGTTCTAATGAAGCTGGCAAAGATTTGGACAATTATGTTGGATGCCTTAAGGCCAGCACTGCTCACGACATTACTCACTCAGCACTATCCAGTGGGCGAGTGTAACTAATAGATAAGCTACTGACGCGGAGTAACAATGCCTCCGCAATGCTCTACGATTATGTTAGACTGGGACTTACGGTTTAAAGTGGATTTTGAACTACTACAAAAATCCATGGCGCCTTCGGGACTCGAACGCGAAACCTGTGGTACCAAGCTACAAAGAGACAGCCACTCGACCATTCAGGCCCCATTTATACAATCTATATACATAGATAATAATTATTTGTACATATGCATAGTCTACATACGGGCTCGAGTCCTGGCTATGACGTGGATGTTTGTAGTGGTTCGAAATCCGTTTCAAACTGTAGGTCCCAGTCTAACATGACTGTAGAGCATTGGGCGTAGGGCTAACAATCCTACCCCGTAAAGAGAAGACATCTCATGTTTCGAAATCTGCTAATAGGCAGATGGTCTTGGCCCATCATGAGACTGTTGCTCCAATCGTGATGATGATGATATATACATAGACATATGTGTATTTAAAAAAATATACCCTATGTTAATTTTAATAAATTTAAGAAAATCATATTTTTGTTTCCAAAGAGAAAACGTCTAAACAGTAAAATTCATTTATTTTATTGTAGTAACAAGAGAATAAAATAACAAGGGGTGAAGATTAATTTTAATTAGCAACGTTATGGGACAAGTTACTTGAGATTTGCTAGAAATTGAAGAAAATCTTAAAACAATAAAGTTATTAAAATTAATTATCCCGCACTGCCGGACACTGAGGACTACAAGCAAAAAAACAGTTGAGGCTACTCGTGGTATGTACGCTCCGTACTGCCTGACACTGAGGATTAGTCATAAAAGGCAAAAAGAGTTGAGACTACTCGTGGTTTGTCCGTCCCGCACTGCCGGACACTGAGGATTATTTACAACAAGCAAAAAAAAAAAAAAAAAAAAAAAAAAAAAAAACAGTTGAGGCTACTCGTGGGATTTAAGCTCCGTACGGCCGGACACTGAGGATTAGTCATAAAAGGCAAAAAAGAGTTTAGACTACTCGTGGTTTGTCCGTCCGCACAACCAGACGCTGAGGATTAGTCACAACAATCAGAAAGATTTCAGAATAGCTTTAAAGTTATTAAATATGAAACCCTTCTAAAAAGAGAAAAAAAAGGTAATTTAATTGATTGACTGCTATAAGTCTGTTTCAGCGAATTTAGCGGATTAAAATATATCAAATTAGTGTGGAAGGCCATTGATAGTGTGCTGGGTTTACAAACTGGAACATTAGATTTGAAATGTTAATTGAAAGTCTTTTCGAGAGTATACCGGAAATTCCTTCTGTTTAATTAAATGTTATGGTATCCATTGATAATTCAAGGAAAATTATGCATCATAGTTAAGACTTGGATATATGTTAATTCAGTGGTTAAAGACTTCATATCAAGCGTGCAATAATTACAGAAAGCAGCACAGATGAAGATTATGTAACTGAAGCATATAATTGAGTTACAGCCAAGAACAGATGTTAGAAGGGAAGCCTTGACCTCAACCAAGGTGGGATTTCTTGGTGCATCATAATTTGTGATCTTCAGCAGTGACATCTAAGAGTTCTCACGCTGTTTATAATATCTCGAGTCCAAAGGAAGGATTTTCTGACGTACTTTGTAATGTATTGTTTCCGTTATTGTTATTCGGGTAAATGAAACTTTTATTGATAAAAGGGAAGAATGTTTTTAAATATTAGATTAATTTAAATTGCAGTTTAATGAAAATGATTTTAAACTAAAATAAAGGAAGAAAATTAAAAAACAATAATAATAATAAATAAAACTGAAATCAACTACTGATTCCTGATCTTACAATGCAGTTAACAGATTTTTTAACAGAAAAAACAACAAGTTATTATTATTATTTTGGCGTAAAATGGAAAACGAAAATTAATAACTAAAGAAAAATTACTTTTAAATTAAAATTCATCGAATCATCCGAATTGGAGAATAAAATTATTATTAATATTAAAAAAATGGAAATTAATCTTGAAAAGTCTGATTTAATTGGATTATAACAACATTGAAACGAAATAAAAATGCATCACTATACATCAAATACATCACTGTACAAATAAATTAACTCAGAGCAGAATAATTTTACAATAGATGAAAACACTCATTCAGAAATCTAAAGAAGAAAGATCAAATAGACAGGCAATTATAAAAATAATAAAAAACCCTAGGGTTATTAGGAATCCTTTACGAACATGGAATAGGACTGCCTTTGGCATGTAATACAGCTTGGATTCACCTGAGAATAATATCATACAAGTGCTAAATAGTGTTGACTGCTTGTTTAGGATATCGATTCTGGATTGAATTCCCTAAAATCATAACAGTTCGCTGATGTTGAGATCGGGGGAAAGTGTGGATTAAATTAGATATTTCACTTTCTCCTCAAGTTCATCAAACCATGATTGAATAGATCTCGCTGCAGGAAATAAAATTCTGGAAAATTCCATCTCCTGCAAGAGACAAAGTTTGCGTCATAGGATGGACCTGGCCAGCTAAAGCTTCTCTATACTTCTCCCCGATGATCCTTCCTCTCAGGGTTACGATTGAGGCAGTAGAAAAACACGACATAGCTGTCTATAGCATGACCTCGTGCAGGTATCCTCCAAAGTGCACCCGTTCTGTGGTAGGGTTAAAGTGTGAAAGATGATTTGTCTAACCCTGCAGCTGTCTTTCACTTATCAATCCATCAGGTCTTGTGAGTGTGCACCACTGTAAACGACATTTGGCATTAACAGATGTGACAAGTGGCTTGGAATTGCTGCTCTGACTTAAATGCCATGTTTATGAAGATTCCTCCTAACTATAATTACTGACACTGGAGAATCCAGATGCTGACTACGGTCATTTTGGCTGCAGTAGTTTTCTTTTTAGACTTTACAATCTACTTTAATACTTGTCGGTCTCTTATGCTTAACTTATCCCTCAGTCCACTATTTGCTTTTCCAAGCTTGTTTTGCCGAGCTGTGTGTACGCTGTAATGACCGTAGACACCGTACCTCCAAAATGGCATAAAAGCTGCTATGTTTCGGCAACAGTTTCTCCAGCTAGTCCAGCTCCTACAATTTGGTCTCTTTAAAAAATTGTGAGGTCTGACATTTTACTTTTGATAAAAATTCACGACGTATAAAACTGCACAAAAGCTACCTCATACTGCCATGATATAAATTTTTTGTATTAAAAAATGGTAAGTAAGATTAAATTTTATTGCTTAAAAAGCTCATTCTTAAATGTCTCTTTTATTCATAGCTGTTGCCATTATTTTGATAACCATCTGTAGTTATAATCGTAGATATATAACGCTTAATTCTTTTCACTCTAAAATAATGCTAATTAGAAATTAATTTGATGCCTATTTAGATATTAATATATAAAATAGCATATAGAGATTTATTTACTAAAGACTTTTATATTTTTCAATATAAATTATTAATTAATGCCAAATTATTAAAGAAAATCAATTTTTAATAAAAATATAAAAGCTTAAATCCTTTCACGAATTTCAATTTATCATATGTGAACAAACATTGCTGATTGAATATAAACGATAGTATACCAATGTTTTGTTGTCGTAACTCATGAAGAGTGCAAGAAATCAAATATTGTAGTTCTACCGAATAATATTGGCTATATTGATTTCCAGTCCTCCGAATGGCTTGTTTAACACTGATTCAGAATCCTGAATGCTTACGTTGCTGTGCCAAATAACAGTATCGTCTGTGTAACAAGCTACCTTTCTGAAACGTGAAGGTGAGGTGAGAGGGTGAGTGAGTTTACGTAAAAAAGAAAATGTAAGCGGCTTAGAACTAAGCCCTGTGAGACATCCGTCCAACGTATTTTCTGTTATGAAAATACACCGTTAAATTTGATTTTGTTTTCTCTTCCTCTTAAAATATTTGCAATCCAAATTAAAGCATTTCATTTTATACCTGTTTCATGTACAATTTTAATCAAAGTTTACCTCCAAACCCGATCTAAGGCGGAGGTCATATCCTGGAAGATCGCAGCTGCCTATTTTTCAAGGTCTGTCCTGGAAAGTGTCAATTATGGATTGGAATAAATAAAAGACCTAGTCAGTGGTTGAGTGTTGAGCTCTGTGAGCTGTCTGGTAGAAATTTATTTTTTTTATTTTCTATGAGCCAGTGTAGAATTCTTGAATGTATAAGACGCTCAGTGAATCTGCATAACATACTGATCAAGGCAATTGGACGGTAGTGCCGTTCATCTTTGTTAGGTTTGAGAATGTATACAATTATTGTATTTTTCCATTGGCAATTTTTCCCAAGTGTTTAAGCATAATAGCAAAGACCAAATCATTTCCAGGGGTTGATTGAGGTAGTTAACTCATGCAGAGTGGAGTCACACGAAAACTCACTAACTGAGTTGTCATTTCTCCCCGTCTAAGTAACTTCTTGGTGTGACAATTAATTTTCTATTCTCTTCATTACAGCTAAGTCTAGAGATATCTGAGTAATGCTAAGCCAGCGCATTAGCTGTATCAAGATTGTTAGTAAGAGGTCTGTCTGTATCTAGAATGATATTTGAGTTCTGCTGCATGTTTTCTTTGTTTTTATCTAGGATTTTGATCACATTCCAATGTTGATTTTCTTTTCTTGGATCTAATTTGTTGCAAAATTCAGGACATTTCTCTTGTTTACATTTAGATATCTTTTTCTCAATATTGTGAATTAACTTTGCTAACTTATTTCAGTGCTGCGTGTTTTCAAAGATTCACTTACTTTGTCTCTCTCAGTGATTATTTTGTTAATATTATGAACTGTTCAGAAATGTACCCATACGTCTTTTCGTTTTCCTCTTATATATTGACATTCTTCAGGCCGTTTTCAGACTAATAATAAAAATTCTAGTCATATTATTTACTTCTCCTAAAAGAGAATTGATTAGACAGATATCCTTTAGATTTTTTGTAAACCATCCCAGTCTATTTACCTGAATTTCCAAGAGTATTTAACTTGTTTAACGGTTTTGGTTGTAATTATAGGCCATTGATCACTGATGGCATTTTTGAGAACAGTCCATTGTATCTTGGGTGCACTCAAGTAATTTATAGCTGTATTTATGGCTTATTCAGTTCCATAGGATCTTAAAAAATAGGATCTTGATACGTATTCTGGCCATTATTGAGGGTTGTTAGATCCTAATAGGGCAGAGCCTTGAACTTTTTTGCATTGAAATCACCTAATACTATAGTAGTATGTGTAAATGCAGAACTAATCTTTTCAATAGTGTCGATATTTATGGATGTATTATTTGGATGGTAAGCATTAGTGAGAGAGACTGAGTAGTCTGGCAAATAGATTTCATTATGTGCTTCGCAACTGTACTTCTACTGTGCTGTGCAAATAGATTCAGTCTGTGCTTCAGTAGAGCTCACCAGTTAGGCACCTTCATCTAATACCCTTTCTCTGAACTTGACCTCAGGTATTTTTATGCACTAAAACAATCCACCCCAAGCTTCATCTTCACAATCTTTTCTAAAGATGTGCAGCCCTTAGCCCTAAATTCCATCCTTTTGCTCAGTTTTGTTTCCTGTAGACATGCAATGAGTATATTATTTTCTCATAGACTGCACTAAAGCATATCTTCTGAATCCCATTTATGTTCAGTTGAAGAATATTAAGCATTGTCCCCGTAGCACATTTATCTTTAGAATGAACGAGCTTCAGTTTCTGATGCGTTGGCTGCCCGAAAGTGGTAGAATTATTGTCACTCACGATTTCTTGATTCCTAATGAGGAAAAGGGTTTACGTTGCCTCGAGAGGTTGGACTTTTACCTGCTGATCCTCGGGAGGTATTTTATTTTCCTTAACGGAAAAATCGATGGAGGCATTCCCTAATCTGCCACAAGAGGAGACGCTCTGTAGGGGTTACAGGTTCTGCGAATAAACTTTCTGAAGCAATTTGTCAGAATACGGAAAAACTGGAGTTCCGCACTTTACTGTACCGATTGTTTATTATGTATTTTTTTCTTGCGGTTCTAGCCAAGTCCCTTCCTCAACACACAAAATAGTCGTGGTGATAGTTTTTCACTGCCCTTTAGAGATTCAATTTATAGTGGAAAAAAAAACTTATCAATGTTAGAACACTAAAGCGTAGAATCTCCACAAAAAATATCAAATTCAATAGAAACACGAATATAGCAAATTTAACAGCTCTTGAACTTTATGAATTAGTAAATTGTTCAAATACTACAAGAAGTACTACAGAATTCAGACAAAATGATGTCTGTTAAGTGATGGTTAAATGAGCTTTTATAAACATAAATTGATCTTTAAACACTATTTTGTGCTATCGAAACAATATATGTTTATATCTTGAAAGCCACCCAATTCAAAATGAATGTTGATGTTGGCCTATAGTTATATCTAACAACGCATATTTCACGCCAGTTTTAAAATACGTATAAATGAATTACATGAAAACCGGCGTTTAGTTTAAATAAAAATTTTTGAAATGAATGTTTTGTTGTTTTGTGCGAGGAAATTAATCTGTTTTAAATAATAACGTATAACTTATAAAGACTTATATTTAGTAATGTATTTTGTACACTAATTCGATACTTTAATTATCGTTTAACCTTTCTTAAACTTATTCGAATGCTATCATGGTAAGTTTAAAAAGTCTGGCGAATAATTTTCGATCTTATCGACATGTATTACAGAATAAAATGATTTTTATTTAGTGGCTATATATGAATTGATAAATTAAATTATATTATTATACATTTTAAAATTGAAATTATCAGCGAATTGATCATTTCAACTACTGATTGATACATTACTACAGATTTTTGAAAGTTGATTATTATATAAGTGTTCTGAGAAGATACAAGTGCTATACTACTGAGCCCAAAAAGTAAGACCAATTATTTATTTTTCAAAAACTCTTTATTTATTCTTCCAAATTTATTTCATCACCTTCAAAGTAATCCTCTCCGGACGCAATGCACTTACGCCAACGTTTTTTCCAATCCTCAATGCATGCTAAAAAGTCAACGCAGGGAGGGCTTTCAAAGCGCGCGCCGACCGATACTCTTCAATCGACACAAAAAGGAGTGTTTTTTTTGGGTTTAGAAAAATAGCTAAAAGTCGCACGGTGTGAATACGATGCTTGTGAATCGTTATGTGTTTCATTTTTGGCAAAACTGTCACGAATAATCAATGTAGTGGGAGCTGGTGCATTCAGTGTTTTCGGTACCAATCGAGATTTGACGCATTTGAGGCGCAAAATTGAATCCTTTTGAAATTCCAACATCACCAGCAAGGTCTTTAATTGTAAGTCGACGGTTTGCAAATCTTTAATTTTTCGGGCGTGAATCTCGTCGGTTGAGGTGGAGGGTCAACCAGAAGGCTCATCGTGTTCACCGCTCTTTGCTTTCTTTGAAATGTTTATACCACTTCTAAACATTTCTTTCCGATATAGGAATGCTCAGCGAATGCCTTCTGCTACATTTTATATGTTTGTTGTATACGTTTCTGTTTAATACGTTTCTATATGTATATTCTATTCTATAAATTTAAAGCAAGTTCTTTGCTCAATGAATTCAGACATTTAAAAAATCGCCGGAATCAGTTTTAGCGTCTCACAAAGCCAAGTTTAACTCTAACATTAATGAATATTTTGACATCAAATTCCACACAGATGTGAAGGATAGTGACAGCAATCTAAAAAAGAAAACAAAATTGAAATTCCATAAGCCCCAAGAATTTTAAATTGAAAATTGGTTTTCCTTTGTGGACGCAGTAGTACATCTGCCGGTTTTACAAAAATATTTGGAATCTTAACTCAATAATTATTTTTTATGAAAATAAGAAACCCTAAATAATAATGAAACATTTTTTTCTGCATATTTTAATTATAATTAAGTGCAATGCGAAATGTAAACCAATATTTTGAATTCTTTAGGGAAACTGTGATTGTAAGTTTATGTATTATCAAAGTAATTAGTTTATTAACTATATCAACATCAAAAATCAATGCTGAAGTATATCCATTGTAGAGTTTTACACAAGAAACAGTTTGCGGAATTCTGAATGAAACATAAGAATAAAAACCTTTTTCAGAAAACACATCTCCTCAAATTGAGAAGGTGAAAAAATCTTTTATAAATTATATTTATAAAATGAGACGTACCTCTGAAGTTCGGTATTTCTACTATGAAAAATTCTGTCTTACAAAAACCTCTCCATTATTTTGTACTGAGCTTAAAAAATCTTTTTGCTTACATATTATTTTCCTTACAGAAAATAAAATAAGAAATACGAACACTTTTCAATTTACATGATAACAATAGAAAGAGAATGAATGCCTTTTCACTATCTGTGGTTTTTTTCGGATTTAATAACAATAACAATTTTCTGCATGACCATATTTTTGAAAAACAACTATCAATTTCATGAAATTCTATGATATCTGTTAAGAACTAGTATTTTGTTGTAAACATCACATAAACCAGTTCGAATGGCAATTGCTTTGTTAAAAATTCTTAATCACTCAGCATTTAATTACTAATTTTTTTTTTAAATTATTCTACTGCTTTCGATTTTCCAATGGACAGCATTAAAAAAAAATTGAAATATTGTGTAATGAATTTACTTTACTATAGGTCTACTTGTAACTCATGGAATCTACATATAATATTGATTTTTTCATAATTCAAATGAAATGCAAGAATATTAAGGTTTATATATAATTTCTTTTGTCAATGAACATGGGTTTCATATTTCTTATTCTTTGTGGTGTTAATAGTAGTAGTTTTACTATTATTGGACAGTAAATTTATAAAAGAGCATTTATTACTTTAAAAATCATCTTTATTCATTTATAAAATTAAAATATAATTTTCAGAATAAGTAATTTTTCATTTTAAGAAATTGTTGGTACTTTAGTGAGCTAATTTTTCTAGGTATGTATGTCATTAATTAATTAGAATTTAGCGAATTAATTAATTAATTAGAATTTATTTATATAGCAAATCATCATTAAGTAATTTTTCTTGCAGAAATAGCCTCTCCCCCCAAAAACATGTAATAATTTTCGCCATTATAATTATATCACTACGAAAAAGGTATCTCAAAGGAAAACTATCTTACAGTGCAATGTGGTTAACTAACAAAATTAAATTAGTTAATTGTTAACTTGAAAACTTTTCTTTAGGAAACACAAGAATTTTAGTGCAATCCATTGAACGTATAATGAATCCTCACTGCATCAGTTTTTTTTATAAACTTCTAATTAGCTCCAGATTATTAGAGAATTTAAAGTAACCCTGGTAGCCAAAGTGAATTATTTGAACATTTTGTTACCATTTTCTTACAGATATACATAAAAATGTCGGCGTAAGGAATTCTAATCAATATTTTTTTTACTGTCCCACTGTTATTATTAGAGTTTTCTGCATAACGTTTTTTTATCGTCCGATATTTTTTTCTTCCTAGCGCGCATGCTCATAGGAAACATTGTACCTATTGCGCATGCGTATCTGTAATACTGCACTACTGAACTATTCCTATGAGCATGCGCGCTGGGAAGAAAATATCGGATGATTAAAAAACGTTATGCAAAAACTCTCTATTATAGTTATTGGATACCATCTTTTTTCTATCGTATAATCTATTTTGTTAGTTTTGTTTTTCAAAAGCGCGCATGCGCATTAGAGACATTGTGTTATTGCGCATGCGATTAGAAAGTGAGACGATGAATGCCCATCAGATTCTGTATTTATAAAACAAACATGGCAACGACATGGAAAACGTGATTATAACAAATTTACATTAAACTAAAACATTAGGATTATTTAAAATAGGCATATTTTCATCAAAATTTTATTTCAAGGAAATCTGAATAAAAAAAGAAATTACTATTATTCAAGAAAGAAATTAACAAATATCACCAAAACACTCATCAACGGTGATTATCAGTAAAAGCACATGCCCAATAATCCCCGAATCACAAAAATAAGTTTTCCAGTCACTTTTTTTTTAATATAAATATTTATCATGTAATTTAATTCAGTTTATGAACAATCCACAACCCATGAGTAGCCATGGAGGGAGCGAAGAGATACAGCTTCTGTTGTGATGGAACACTCGTAAGTAGAAGTCTGACTTGGCTCCGAGTAGCTGAAGAAGGAGGGCAGTTCCTTCCCAGAAGATTTTTAATGGGAAATATCTCGCATTTGAGTATAGTATGGGAGTAAACCCGGAAAACTCCCTACCAGATAATCTGACTAACGAGACAAGGTGCTGAACATCAGAAATGGTGTCTACAACAATGCAGTCCGCGGACTGAACTTCAGCCCCTAATGCTCATCAGGTGCACGTTATCATTAGGTCACGAGTGGAGTACAGTTGAAGTCTTTTACATAAATGCATTGCATGCTAATCTATTCTAAAATTTCAATGATTAGTTCAATATTGAAATTTAATGATCATTAAGTAAATGATCATTCCTCATAGACAACTTAGTAAATTTCAGTTCATACAGTATAATAAATTATGTATAATGAGTATAATGTCAGTGTCAAACTCACTACAGTATTAAAATCAAATAATTCAGAATTTGATATTGTATATTGAGTTATTAATATTACGCTTTAATTTGCTAAGAGAACATGTATCCGCTCAATTTTATTGTAGTAGCACATTTAAATACAATTGGTTAATTTCAAATTGATTCATGTATAATAAGTTTTGCTGTTATTCAATTTAGGTATGTGAACTTTTTTAGTAGAAAATAATATGAAACAATCAAAATGAGTAAAAATATTTAAGTCATATTCCCTCAACAGGCTCATAGGAATAAAATTATGGATCCAGTTCAGAATGATGTGTTAAACGATGTGATAGTTAAGCTTTTAGGTATTCTTTTTGGTCACATAAATGAGGGATTTCTGATTTAACCAGCTAACTGAGGCAGATGTATCACCAAGTATTATATGTTTAAAAGTGTTATTTTATTTGCTTAG
>BPLQ01014890.1:0-18924 GCA_021605075.1 Caerostris darwini
TTTTTATGAATCTGCGTGCTCTTGTGATCATTTTGAATACAGATTGTATGCATGTGAAACCATTATTATAGATTTCATGGCGTTTTTAAGAAATGTCACTATCGATTCGGCGCGCAAAGTGTTCTTTCTGCCTTCGACTTTAACGGTTTATAACATTTTTGTTTTTCTGTATTTCGTCTTCATTCTTTCACCACTCGATAGAAAATCGCTTTCTCATGCATTCCGTAACTCGTTTTTGACACTATCTTTACTGGATGATTTTTTTATGAAATTTTGAAGTTGTAACTTTTTTGCCGGCAAGGAAGAAATCGTGTTCTCCTTTTTTCTCTCTACGGCCCTATCTCATTTGTTTTTAAATATTTCCCTTAGATTTCTGGGTATGTTATTTCTCGTTTCATTACCTTTCGATAGATGCATTGATTTTTATTCTACGACAATTAGTAGCGAACGGATGGCTAATTGAACTTTTTTGTTTGATCGGCAATCCACCGTAGCTTGTCTCTCGGCAGTTTGAAACGGACGCCATTGAATTTTCCCCCTCCCCTTCCAAAAGACACTTATATTCTTTATTTCATTGTGATTATTTTGATATATGGGATGTTTGTTATTAATTTAAAAAAAAAAAAAAAAATAATATTAAATTATTTGCTGTAAGGTGTTTTTTTATTATTATTTTATTATTTATTTATTTTTATTTTTCAAATCTTGAGTGCAAAATCCTAATGAAACAGTTCCTTGACTGTCTTACTGCTTGGTTAGCTTTCACCGAACTGAGATTTTTAGGAGAGCTCTTGATTTCTAATCTATTCTATTATTATTATTATTATTATTATTATTATTATGCATTATTTTACATGTACAGTGTTTGCAAATGTAGTAACTCTATATGATGAAAAAAAAATATACACACACGCAGCGTTACTGTTGATTTAAATTGAATGACAATAACCTGTGTAAAAGTGTTATACTTACTATTGAAAATATTATTAGCCCATATAACATATTTAGTACAAAAAATAGCATGGTTTTTTTGAAAGGAAAACATGTTTTTTTCTCAAGTGCCGTAAAGTACCGAATTCAACTTTTAGAAACTGCAAGCTATTTTTTTATGAATCTGCACGTTGTACTGATCATTTTGAATACCAATTGTTATACATGTGCTACAATTAGTTTAGATCTTATGGCGTTTTTAAGAAATGTAATTTTGCACTTTAACCGTTCATAGCTTTTTTGTTTTTGAAGATTTCTTCTTCTTTTTTGCACTACGCGATATCTTTTCACTTGCAGATTCATCCCGTAACTCGTTTTTTACAATATCTTTATTTTGGTTTTTTGCACCAACTTCCATGCCACCGCCGTGATTGAAAAAATTAAGTTGAAGCTAAAAAAATACTGTTTACATTTCTAATTACCGTTTAAGTTTCTAAAAATGAATAAAATAGTATTCTTTAGCTGTTAGAAATAGCATTTTTTTTTTTCAAAAAACCCCATTTTTTAATGTAAAAGTCGAGTTCCGTAAATGACCGAATTCAATTTTAAGAAGCTGCAAACTATTTTTTTATGAATCTGCACGTTGTACTGATCATTTTGAATACCAATTGTATACATGTGCTAACATTAGTTTAGATTTTATGGCGTTTTTAAGAAATTCCACTTTGCACTTTAACCGCTCATAACTTTTTTGTTTTTGAAGATTTCTTCTTCTTTTTTGCACTACACGATATCTTTTCACTTGCAGATTCATCCCGTAACTCGTTTTTTACAATATCTTTATTTTGGTTTTTTGCACCAACATCCATGCCACCGCCGTGATTGAAAAAATGAAGTTGAAGCTAAAAAATACTGTTTACATTTCTAATTACTGTTTAAGTTTCTAAAAATGAATAAAATACTATTCTTTAGCTGTTAAAAATAGCATTTTTTAAAAAAAAAAAAACCCCATTTTTTAATTTAAAACTCGAGTTCCGTGAATGACCGAATTCAATTTTAAGAAGCTGCAAACTATTTTTTTATGAATCTGCACGTTGTACTGATCATTTTGAATACCAATGTTATACATGTGCCAACATTAGTTTAGATTTTATGGCTTTTTTAAGAAATGCCACTTTGCACTTTAACCGCTCATAACTTTTTTGTTTTTGAAGATTTCTTCTTCTTTTTTGCACTACACGATATCTTTTAACTTGCAGATTCATCCCGTAACTCGTTTTTTAAGATATCTTTATTTTGAATTTTTGCACCAACTTCCATGCCACCGCCGTGATTGAAAAATTAAGTTGAAGCTAAAAAAATACTGTTTACATTTCTAATTACTGTTTAAGTTTCTAAAAATGAATAAAATAGTATTCTTTAGCTGTTAAAAATAAAATTTTTTACTTTTAAATGACCGAATTTTTTAAGCTGCAAACTATCTTTTTATGAATCTGCACGTTGTACTGATCATTTTGAATACCAATTTTATACATTAACATTAGTTTAGAAAAATTTTTTTTTAAGAAATGTTTTTTTGCATTTTTTTTTTTAACGATATCTTTTTTGCAAATTAACTCGTTTTTTTTTAATTTTGGTTTTTTGCACCAAAAAATGATTTTTTAAATTGTTTAACATTTCTAATTACTGTTTTTTAGTATTTTTAGCTGTTAAAAAAGCATTTTTTTTTTTTAAAAAAAATTTTTCAATTTTTTCCGTAAATGACCGAATTCAATTTTAAGAAGCTGCAAACTATCTTTTTATGAATCTGCACGTTGTACTGATCAGTTTGAATACCAATTTTATACATGTGCCAACATTAGTTTAGATATTTTTTTTTTTTAAGAAATGTTACTTTGCACTTTTGTGTTGAAGTTCGTTTGCTTACCTTTCTAAAATTCACTTTCTACAACTAATATGCATGTTGTAGAATGAAATAGTACACAGACAGGCTCAGAAATGTATGCTCTATCGATCGGAGAATAAATTTATCTGCTATTGCGAAATGAAATAAATATAAAATTAAAATGCAAATTTTTTAAAAATGACTCAAAATTCTGTCATAAAATAGTCAATTGTCCTGTGAAAAAGTGTTCAACACGGCATGCTCCATCGAGAAATCGAAAAAAAATACTCGACTCGACGAAATCATGTCGCATTCAAACTGTCCTTCAATTCAAATCAAATCAATAGACACATTATAATAATATATATATATATTTTTTTTTTTTTTTTTTTTTTTTTTTTAACTCGGTGAGCATAATAAAGAATTACACCAATTAGGAGCCTAGAAATTCAAAATCAAGCCATTCACAGTACACTTTGCTAACCCTTCACCTTGGCGATTTGGCTCGATTGTAACTATTCCGAAATTCATCAAAGTCCCGGGCTAGTTTAACAAGGGAATCGAAATTTAGCATTTCTCGAAAGATGCGCAGAAACACATTCTGACCACGCTAAACTGCACATTTGGCGAGCCATCGCCTCCTTGGCCAATTGGCTGCTTCGTCTCGGCACTCCATTCAAATTCGCCGGCCAGCCAACACAACAAAACATATTATTATTACGATATTTATGTTTCATTATTATTTTTTTTTTTTTCCGCGAGTTGCAACAACGATTTAAAAATCGTCTGTTCAGAATAAATTTTAATCGTAATACAATCTGAAATCTGCGGATCGTAATTTTAAAATGGAAACTTCTTCAGAAAAGAATTATTGCTGCAATTAAGAATGGATATTTCTCTCTTAGAAGGTTCAAAATGATATCGCTTAGCTATGGCATCCGGGGTGAGTTTTATTCTGTTTTAAAATGACATAAAATTTGTGTTAATAGTTCTGTATTCTACAATCGAATGTCAGCCATTTTAATTTTTTTAAAAGCATTCCAGACTTTGTATAAACATAATTTACATCATCCTAAATATATTATTAACGAATTCATAAATATGTGTCCACTATTGTGTAGAATGTGAATTTTATTTTAAACTATATTTATAGAACATTTGTATTTAGAGTGGAATTTTTGTTTATGCTTTTATTAATATTTTTTATTCCAAATTTTTTTTTTTTTTTTTTTTTTTTATTTTAGGCGTTTTTTGTTATTAATATTCTGCATATATTTTTTTGAAAACATCCCATTCTATGTATAAGCTTAATTTATATCATCATAAATATATTATAAACAAATTCATAAATTCTTCACATCGTATATAGAACTGTAGAATTTTCACTCAGAACATGTTTCTCTTTTTATTCTAGATACTTTGTTTTTCCTAATTTAATTTCTTATTCTTTATTCCTATTTCTGTTATTAATTTTTAGAAGTTTATTTTAAATTAAAACGGTAAAATTCTGAAGTTTGATGATTTTTTAAAATTTATATTGTTCATTTCAATTAGGCCTAATATTAATTTGTTACATTCTACAATTATTTTTATAAATAATCTTTTTATTTATATGTCATTGGTGAGTGGTTATATGTGGAATGTCATTTGTATATTATTATTATTTTTTTTTTTTTGCAATTAATGTTCAGATAAAAAATAAATGTTCTTCTCAATTAACATTAACATTTTTACTTTATTTCTTCTGTACAAAATATATTAATAATTACTTTATATGCTCTATTTAAGTTTTGAAATGTAACTTGTTTTTTGAGATTTGTGTTATAAAAAAAAAAAAATGTTGATTTCAATACATTAGATTACTTTCTGATTAATAATTTTAATTTATTTCAATTCTGTAATTAAAATATTTCATTATTTTAATGCTTTTTTTTTTCTACAATTCAATACAAGGTTTTTAATATTTGTTTAAAGTAAGTACCTTATATGATTTTTTAATATCTGAAATCATGTCATGTTTATCAATTATTTTTAATTAACTTATGATATTGCTATTCAATATAACAAGATAATTAGTTCTTAAATTAACTTTCATTGATCTATTATGAAATAGATGTTTTAACTATCTTATTGTTTTAATAAAAAAGTAAGATTAATTCTGCTATTTAAATAAAATACTGCTACTTCTCGAGTACATTTTATAAAGTTTATGTGTATGAATATATAGTTCATATTGAGTTATTGAAGAAAATTAAAATTATTTTTCTTTTTTAGAAACTGGGCGTAATAGAAAAATTTTACCAAAAAGCTATTTCTGCGGTGGATCATTTGGGATGTTCTGTAAATACTTTTTTTTTTTTTTATTATTATTATTACAAAGATCACACATGTTGATGCTACTATAGCTGAAATTTTAATGATTTAATTTTTATATTTTTTTATTTAATTTGAAATATGTGAGACTGCTTAACATTTTTACTTGATTTCTTCTGTAAAAGTATTAATATTTTTTAAATTATTTGATATTTAGTTTTGAAATGTAAGATGTGTTTTGAGGTTTGTGTTATAAAAAAAAAAATGTTGATTTCAATACATTAGATCACTTTCTCACTAATAATTTTAATTTATTTCAATTCTGTTATTAAAATATCTCATTATTTTAATGTGTACATTTTTGCTACAATTCAATACAATTTGTTAAAAGTAAGTGCCTTGTATGATTTTTTTAATATCTGAAATCATGTCATGTTTATCAATTATTTTTAATTAACTTATGATTTGAAATACTTGCTTTTGAATATATCTTGAATATGACAAGATGATTAGTTCTTAAATTAACTTTCATTGATCTGTTATCTATTGTAAAATATATGTTTTAACCATCTTATTGTTTTAATAAAAAAAAAGTAAGCGCTTTAAAATTTATTAATTCTGCTATTTAAATAAAATACTGCTACTCTCGAGTACATTCGCTGATGGCATTGTTGCCTTTGAGAAATGAGGAGACTCGAGGGTGATTGTGACACTATGTGTCTCGCAACGCTTTAGAATTTATCCATCTCGTGGACAATCAAGTGCAGCACAAACCATCCAAATGTTACAATCACAGTTAAAATTGTAATTATATTGAGGAATTCTAAAAAAAATATGTATTGTAATTGTTCAGTAATATAAAGCAGCTTTGGTGTGCTATCTCAATCACATAACAAACAAGAAAGCACTGCATTCAAAAAGAATTTCTTGACAACAAATACTGATTTTTGGGAAGTTGTATTTCTATATATATCATTAATTAAAAGAGACTTAAAATTTTGAATCCTCAGTAGTAACCAAAATAAGGTTTTAAGAAATATTTCATTTTTTGTATTATTATTTGAAAATTATTTTTTATTTCAAAAATATTTATTTAGAAAATCTTACAAATATTTTATAATTTAAAAAAAAAACAAAAGGATAAATTCTGTTAAAAAAAAGTTTGTTTATTTTTAAGTTTATTTCAATATTTATTCTAGTGGTTCAACTCACTTGAAGTGCATAAAGAAATTGAATTCAAAAAGTGTATTTTCTTAGTATTTTGATTTTTAATTGCATAAATTTTAAAAATAGTCATTGGTTGTTTCAATTTTGACCAGAAAAAAAATTCCAATGTTGCTTGTTATCTGTGTAACAATGCAATTATTTTTAATCCTATTTTAACATTTAATATGTGTTAAGATTGCACTAGAGAGATTCAAAAGCAAATAGTAATTTTTAAAACAATTTTATTTACTTCATTTCTTTTATATTAGTATGTATTCCATTTTGAAAAATTTTATTTCTTATTGTACAACTTCAAACCAGCATTCAAATGTTTTATGTATTTTCATAGACTGAAAACTAAAGTCAATTCAATAATTTACAAATATTTTACAAGTAAAAAAAAATGGATAAATCTGTAAGCTGGAATTCTATGTTATTTTTAACTAACTTATGATTTGAAATACTTGATATTGAATATGACAAGATTAAATTAACTTTAATTGATCTATTATGACATTCTTTTTGCTGAAAAAGGATTTTGCGGGTGAGAGAAATTAAAATAATAACTTTTGTGAAATGAGACGCGAACTGTTTGCAGTGCTTTGAAACGGGTGGTTCTTGTGTGGTGAAACTTTACTTTTTTTTTTTGCAGGACACAACTGTGGCCCAACTCCCCCTCTCCACACGAAAGTGCTGTCGGGTAATATGCATTCTTCTTTATTGTTATTCAAATAATACACATGTGCATACATAAAAATTGTTGTTGTACACAATACACATTCATTTTAATATAATAAGCATGTATTTGTTAATTTTGTTTGTTATTCAAATAATCCACATGTATGTACATAAAAATTGCTGTTGTACACAATAAACATTCTTTTTTATTATCATAAGCATGTATTTGTTTATTTTGTTTGTTATTCAAATAATCCACATGTGCATACCCTAATATCAATTACGTTGACAACCACGGATGAAAAAGATGCATCCATAAATGGAAAGAGATTCGGCCATTGGCGAGAGAAATTGAAGCAGAAAACTGACCATTTGCATCATTGGAACAAAACTCCACCCACCCCCCACCACCATCCCCTTTAACCCCCTAACTCCCCTCTCGCCGGCTAATATAACATTTTTATTTATCTGCTCCATTTTGCCGGACTTGGAAAAGTCTTTTTCGTTCTGAAATTTAGTTGGGGCCTCATCAGGAAAACAGTTGAGCCAAGCTAAAAAGAGTTTTCTGCTTCTATTTCTTCTTCTTCTTCTTCTGCTACATCCCCCCCTTCTTTTTATAGCCCCCCTTCGAATATTTTTGATTGATGTTCAGATAAATAATATAATAATGATCCAGCTGTTACCCGCTTGGATGACAGGGAGACATATTAAATTCAGATGTGAACTGCTAGAATTTCAAATGTGGCAGTTTCTTGAATCTTTTTTTTCCTTCTTCTTCTCTTTTTTGGCGTTGGGCAGTTCCGGTTTTTAAGGGTTGCTGCAATTTTACTGATTCGTTTGGCAGTAATTTTACCGCCAAGATTGGAAGTGTATTTAGTTGCCACACATTAGAAATGTAGGGCAGAATGCTGAAAGTAAATTTTAAATCCCTTTTTTATTTGGGCATATGAAAAATTTATTCATGGGAAAAGATATTGGCGTATTGATATCTTTTGATAGCAAAATTGAATGTAGAAAAGATATTAGTATAAAGAATGGTAAACAATGTTTATATAAATATCGTTTATCAGAATTTAAGATCGTTATATATCCTATATTCTGAAAATTCTCTTTTAACATAGAATACGTTTGGCGTACTAACAAAACTTTTTTTTTCATCGTTCAATTTTTTTTTTCTTTCTTTTATCATACATATTTTATTATCATGTGTGAACATGATGTGGTCCTGGTTAGGGGTCCGTGACGTTATCCGAAAACGAGGGCCAAGCAAATACAATTCCATTTCAAATTTTGGGGAAAATGGTACTTTGGGCACCTTAACTCTTGAAATGCTTTATGAATAACGTTAGTCTTAAGAAATTTTCTGGAGAATTTGGCTTTTGTTTGAAGTGTGGTTTTGAATCACTTTTCATGTTTTGGGTTGGGATTTTTAAACATTTGCATTTCAATAGCTATAAGTACTTGTAGTGCATTGATCAATTCCTTCTTCTTGAAGTTTCATATTTATCACTTTTGGCACTTTTCGTGCTTATGGAGCTGTAGAGTGCTTCTTATTATATTTGTAATTCTTCATTTATGCCTAGAATTTTCAAACTTTGATATATATTTACTTGGCTATTGAATGTGATATTGATTCTTGTAAAAATTTGGAATGCTTCATTCTTCTTATTACCTTTATGATGCCTAGAATTTTCTTACTCTGATATATTTTTTTGACTATTGAATGTTATAGCTGTTAGAATGTTATAGAATAGTTAGATTATAGAATGTTCTTGTAGAATTTCTTCATTTACGTATCATTCTTCATTTACATTACATTTATCTCACTTTTGTATGTTCTTTTAGAGATACTTGAACAATTCATTCTTCATGAAGTTCTTGATCTATTCAACATTGCTATATACATGTGGCTATTGAATTTGGCCATTCTTGTAGTATTCTAATCAATTGTTTCATATACACTGAAGTGACAAAAGTCATGGGATACCTCTTAATATCGTGTCGGCCCTCCTTTCGCCCGGCGAAGTGCAGCAACTCGACGTGGCATGGACTCAACAAGTCGTTGGAAGTCTTCTGCAGGAATATTGAGACATGCTGTCTCGATAGACATCCATAATTGTGAAAGCGTTGATGGTGCAGGAGTTTGGGCACGAACAGACCTCTCGATGATGTCCCATAAATGCTCGATGGGATTCATGTCGGGCGATCTAGGTGGCCAGATCATTCGTTGGAATTGTCCAGAATGTTCTTCAAACCAATCGCGAACAGTTGTGGCCGGTGACATGGCGCATTGTCATCCATAAAAATCCCATCGTTGTTTGGGTACATGAAGTCCATGAATGGCTGCAAGTGATCTCCAAGTAGCTGAACATAAGCATTTCCAGTCAATGTTCGGTCCAGTCGCACCAGAGGACCAAGTCCATGCCATGAAAAAACAGCCCACACCATTACGGAGCCACCACCAGCTTGAACAGTGCCTTGCTGACAGTTTGGGTCCATGGCTTCGTGGGGTCTGCGCCACACTCGAACCCTACCATCAGCTCTTACCAACTGAAATCGTGACTCATCGGACCAGGCCACGGTTTTCCATTCATCTAGGGACCAACCGATATGCTCACGTGCCCACGAGAGTCGCTGCAAGCGATGTCGTTCTGTCAGTAAAGGCACTCGAGTCGGTCTTCTGCTGGAATAGCCCAAGAAAGCCAAATTTCTCCGCACAGTTCTAACAGACAAGTCCCCTTGTACGTCCCACATTGATTTCTGCGGTTATTTGACGCAGTGTTGCTTTGTCTGTTAGAATTTACGACTCTTTGCAGACGTCGCCGGTCTCGGTCGTTAAGTGCAGGCGGTCGACCACTGCGCTGTCCATGGTGGGATGTTATGCCTGAAATTTCATACTCTCGGCACACTCTTGACACAGTGGATCTGGGAATGTTGAATTCCCTAACGATTTCCGAAATGGCATGACCCATGCGTCTAGCTCCAACTAACATTCCGCGTTCAAAGTCTGTTAATTCCCGTCGTGCGGTCATCATCACGTCAAAACCTCTTCACATGAATAACTTGAACAGAAATGAAAGCTCTGCGAAAGCACTGCGCATTTATACCTGTTCTACGCGATGCTACTGCCATCTGAAAATTTGCATATTGCTATCCCATGACTTTGTCACTTATGATACCTTTTTAAAAATCCAATTAAATTTTGAATATGACACAAAAATATTCCAGAGTGTAAATAATATCTACCAAAATTTCGATGCTTTTTTTAAGCATTTAATTAAATTTTGAATACAACACAAAAATATTCCAAATAGAGTGAATAATAATTACCAAAATTAATTAAATTTAAATAAATTTTGAATATGACACAAAAAAATATCTAAAATATTGCTATAAATTTTATACTCATAAACAAAGGCTAAATTTTCCCGAAACATAAGTTAATACATGCTGCAAAAAGGTAAAAAATCATTATATTACAGAAATCATAATACAATTAATATAAAAAATAATAATTAATGATTAAATACATTTAAATTTAAAAATGTTATCCTCATTATAATAAATTTTACGACAATGCCATTTTTACCATCCGATTTATTGTTTTTTACCCTTTTACTTAAAATCGAAAAGTAGTGTAAAATAATATTTACCTAAATAATGTAATTCAAATAGAGTGTAAATATTATTTACCAAAATTACTATGCTTTTTAAACATTTTGATTAATTTTAAATATGACACAAAAAATATTGCGAATTCTTATTCACATAAGAATATCGTTTGGTGAATTTCCGCCGAATCTGGCAATCGTTTTCGGTGGAAGTTTCCCAAACTGCTTTTATTGGTTGAAGTCACCCTACTCAAGAGAACAAGAGGCGTGGGAGGGGGGGGCGGATAATGTCCGGCACTAGTTGACGACGGAGGAGAGGCCAGATGAAAACTGATTACCGAAGCTGGCGATCTAGCGAACCGGACATGATATCGAGTTCTGGAGTAGAGGAGCGTCAAGACATTCATTCGTTTCTTTAAAAAGAATGTGTTATGTTCTAAAACACCGATTTCCGACGATTCTTTTTAAGCTTCGTTTGATGAATGACGCAGATTATTTTGGAGAACATTTCTTTTCTTCCTCTTTCTTTTTGTGAATCCTTGCAATGTTTTTCCTTTTTGGAATGTCAGATGAGAAAAACAAGTTTATAAATTAATGTCATATCTTTTGATTTATTTTATATTTAAAATTTTTTTTGAATATATATTGAATGGACAAATTATTAGATTAATTTGAATGTTGTTTGTATTGAATCAGCATTGTGGTTTTTCATGTTGAATTTGATTAAATAATCTTTGGTAGGAAAATGATATTTAAATTCTAAATTAACGTTTTATTTTGTTAAAAAAACGTTGTTTCTTATCCCACTTGCTATTAAACACAATAACACTACTTTCTGGTTATACACAATTAGATCGCTAAAGAATCTAATTATTATAATACCAATATATCCCTGAATTAATCAAACACTTTTGACTGAACACTAAAAAAAATGGACAGCAACATCTAGACCAAGTTCATGAACCTATGGTCATGATAAAGGTAAAAAAATCGAGCTTCTTTTTGTGCTTGACCTTTGGTGCAGACAAAGACATCGGGCACCAAGAAGGAGAAGTCTGACTTTACCCCACTCTTATACCCTCGGGCACTGGATACCTATTTTTACCCTATTTCTACCTTTTACGACATACGTGGCTATTCTAACCCGGACTAACACAGAAAATAAGGAAATATAAGTCTATTGAATTAATCACTTCTTAAAAAGCGATTTGTCAATTAAATTTTCTCCTGATTGATTTTTATATGTTATTTTCGTTTATATCTTCTTGTTTCATCATTTCACCCCAAATTTGAAAACATCATTTTGTTCACCTTAATTTCCAGTTGTAATTAGAGAAAAAAAAATTTCATTCAACAATGTCACTAGTCGATTAATAACTGACAGACATGGCTGTACAATACTAGTTTTGTTGTAGTTGCGATTAATCCTCAGTGTCCAAGCGCGCGAGACGGATACCCCTATGCCCAATGTACTACAGCCATATTAGACCTTAGAAAGTTTGTTATCAATTCATTTTATTCTCCTTTCAACAGACTTTCCTAGAAATACACCAGGATGAAAACTTCCCTTTTAAATAAAGTTCGATTTCCAACTGTGATTATAAAACTTTCTCTTCATAAAACTATTCAAAAGGGAAATTTAACAAAAATAATAATAGAAATTCGAATATTTCCATCAAGTGATGAATCTCAATACTACTACTTTGATTGACATTGCTGTAATATTTTCGAACATATTTCTATTGAGAAATAATGATAAGAGAAGATAATGAAATTATCGATCTCTTACTGATGGCGTGGCCTGAAGGCCAATTGGCCAGCTCTCCGCCTCTGATACCAAAGGCTTTTCAAGTTCGAATCCTGGAGGTGGCATGGATATTTGTGAGTGGTTCGGAATCCCCGTTAAACTGTAGGTGCCTTTGTAATTAACCTAAAGTGTGCACAAAATGACCGTGGAGCAACAAACCAATCCAATTCATCTCTTACAAACTTAAAGTCAAGAGGAGTAGTTGCAAACAAGCCTCAGCCACGCCCAGTTCAGGAGAAATTAAAGCATGTTATTTGGTTCGGTTTGTCGCCCTACGATTATTTTGTGAGCACTTTTGGTTAATTAGACCGGGACCTACAATATAACGTGGATTCTGAACCAATAACAAACATCCATGCCACAGACAGAATTAAAATCTGAAGCCTGTGGTACCATAGGCCAGAGCGTTAGCCAATTGTCCATCAGGCTACTTAAAGTCAGTAAAAACGTAATCTTGCTAAAATTAGGAATGTATTGCTGGTAATTCTGCGCTTTTTAATGCAACAGTTGATAATGATATCGTCACTTGAAAAACGCACTTGTGTAAATTTTGTGTTTTTTAAAGTATTGAGGCTCATTTATTTCTATGATTTCTGGAAGACCAGGAAAAAGTAAGTTGTCTTTATTATCCGTTACTGTTATTCAATGATTTTTTTTTTGTCAGAATATTATTAAATTATACTTATAACAATTTTTGCCGATTTTTAGTATGACGTTTATAATTACCTCTTATATTTGTGAGAGTGGGTAATTGTAAATATAATTTACCTTCCAATTTTATACTATTCTGGAGTGTGCAGAAAATCTCGCGAAATTCCACGTACATACGTGAGAAATAAACGTTCCTCCTCGTACAAACTAGATGATTTGGAAGCAGCTGTCATGGATGTAGTAAATAGGAATAAAATATATTCAGAATTTGCTTAGGAGTAGCTGAAAAGATTATGTTTTTCAATATTGGTAATGCATTATAGAATTAAAGAGAAAAAATGTTTTGATAATACATAAATCACAAAAAAGGCTTTAATAAAAGAAACATAAATTCATTAAATTCGTATAGAGCCATCTAGTACCTAGACATTACTTGGCTTCGAATAACAGAAGAACATTCAGAAGGGGCGTAGATCGCTTCATCGAGTATTCATCTCGGTTACAATTAACACATATGTAATCAAAAAGACTTTATTAAAAGAAACACAAATTCATTAAATTAATTCGTGTAGAGCGGTCTAGAATCTAGACATTACTTGGTTTCGAATTATGGAATGCAGAAGAACATTTAGAAGGGGCGTAGATCGGTTACAAAGGCGTGAGTCAACACTTATCGGCCGATGAAAGTCCAGGAAATGGGGCATGACACACTTAATATCCTCAATCCACCCCCTCCGAGGATTGTTTATGTCTTTTGTTCTTCTGGTAGATGGGGTGCATAACTCATGTTTCATGGGAGCCAATATGAGGAGGTATCTCATGCGGCTTATTCATAATCCTCAGCGTCAGTGAAACACTTTTTCTAATCACGCTAAGATTGTTTGTTGTCTCAGTAAAATTAAATTTATTTTTAATTTTTTTTAAATAGTTTAAATTTTATGGTAAGTTTTATCGTTATAAAATAGTTAATTTTATCGTATCTAAACTAGTTAAATTTTATCGTGTAAATTTAAAAAAAAAAGCAAGTACGAAAATGTTGTTGAAAACAATACAAACGTAGATATAATTTAATAAGTTTTACTGATACTACTGTGTCCAAAAAGTAAGACCAATTTTCATTTTAAATTTTCGGACTTATGGCATTTCAATTTTTTTTTCTTTTTAGGTTTTGGTACTGTTTTTGACATTTGTGAGAAATTTTACGTCAAAATATTCATTAGTGTTTGAGTTACCCTTGGTTTTGTGAGACTCTACAACTGATTCCGGCGATTTTTGAAATGTATGAATTAATTGAGCAAAGAACTTGCATTCAATTTTGTTTGCGGAAACGTATAGAATGTTGACGAAGGCATTCAGTGAGCATTTCTATATCGGAAAGAAATGTTCAGAAATGATATAAACAGTTCAAAGAAGGTAGAGAACGCGTTGAAGACGAAGGGCCCTCTGGTCAACCATCAACCTCAACCTCAACCGACGAAACTCACGTCCAAAAATTAAAGATCGTCAACTTACTATCGTTACTTACAAATCGTCGATTTACAAATAGAGACCTTGCTGATTATGTTTGAATTTTAAAAGAATCGGTCAATTCCATTTTGGGCCTCAAACACGTCAAATCTCGATTGGTACCGGAAAACTTCATTGATTCTTCGTGACTTTTTCGCCAAAAATGAAACCCATATTACTCCACGATCACCTGATTTAGCATCGGGCTACTTCTGGCTATTCCCTAAACTCAAAAAGACCTCTCCGGGGACACTGTTTTGAGTCGATTGAAGAGACAATTCAAAAATCGCTGGAATCAGTTTTAGCGTCTCACAAAACCTAGGGTAATAAGACACTAATGAATATTTTGACGTCAAATTTTGCACAGATGTCAAGGACAATGCCAACAACCTAAAAAAGAAAAAAAAAAAATGAAATACCATATGCCCAGGAAATTTAAATTGAAAACTTTTCTTACTTTTTTGGACACAGTATTTATTATGAGTATGTATGATGTTTTTCTGGTATGAGCTCCGTGATTTCCATGGACAAAAAAGTACATAATTTTAAACAGACTTATCTCCTCGTGCACAAAGTTCTCATTTCACTTTTCACGACTTTCTCAATGATTTTGATTTTTCAATGGTTAATCAATGTCTCTCACTAATTTTTCACAAAATGTTTATATATGTTGATCCAAAGAGGATAGTGCATTTTAAGGCCTCCTCTAAAAAATGTATTTAAATGTTGTGTATAAAAATGTATAAAAATGCTTTCATCGACCCAATGAAGAATATCATTAAATACCACGCATTTTCTTCATCTTGAGTGTTTACAAATTCAAATTTTATTGATTTGGATGCATTTTCAAACAAAATATCTGATATCAAATAAATCTATCAACTAAATGTTCTTTCGACATGTAGCTGCTGTATTGGAATTTTTATTCCAATGTATAATTACAATTATTATGCATTTTCACAAATTTAATATAATGGCGAAAAAATAACATAATAATATTAAGATGGGTAATGTAAGACATTTTTAAAATAAACTTCTCAAGTCATTCACTCAAAGGTGTCAAGTTGAACGACCGTACCACTTTCTTTTAACACCACAGATTTCCTCCCTTCATCCATATGCAATTGCGATTGAAGCAGAATGGTGGTGGAGCAGTGCACGCGGGGGTGGATAGGGATGGAAACCATTATTATCAAGATGACTGCCCACGGTCCCTTTTCCATCTACTGGAACTCTTCACCTTCCTTTCCAAACTTTCTCTTATCCATTGCTCCAAGAACTCTTATTTAACGAAGTTCCCCTATCTGCTTGAATTGCGGTGGTCCCTCTGCCACCATCTTCTTTTACTTCCAGTCACAATACGGTGAGCAGGCAAAATGATAAGGGTGGGCGAGGACAGTTGCAGTACCAGCTGACGCAATATCGAGGACTGTAGAAGAGAAAGTGATACTAATTACATGATGAAAGTTAAGTCGTATAAAAGAGATGGACTTTTATTTTCCAGAGAATTTCTAGTTGTCATTGTTTATGTTTGAGGCAGAATGCTCACTTTTTTTTAAATAACATTATCTTTAAGAAAAGATTTTTGATCACGAAATTCGAGTTACTTCTCATCAAGTTCCATCCTATATAATTTTTGGAGTGAAAAAAAGTTAATTTTTCGATCAAAATGTTTATTTGATTGTCCTAAATTTGGCTATTTGCATCCTTGCTTAAATAAGTTCATTCCATCATGACAAAACAATTGACGTTCAAAATTGAGAGAATTTGCATATTTTATTGATTTTCTCAAAAGCAACAAACAAAACATAGATGAAAGTACAGACCTCCTACCATTATCGAAGCCTCTATAGAGTAAAAAAATCTTGGAGTTTTTGTGTTTTTTGTAGGGGGCAGTTGTCTTTTATTTCAATGTATGGCAGTACGAGTCCACATACAACTCATATGATCGACGAAATTTTGGAAATCTAGGTTATTTGTCTGAGGGATTAATCTGCCATATCATGCTCTTTCACATATATCTCAGACACTTTTGGGGGGAAGTATGTGTAATTGCAACTAGCTTTCCACCTCCAAGAACCATTCAGGATTTGATGACAGCATTGCTGGAGGAGTAGCACCAATTTCTCCCAGTACATATAACTGCCTGATTTCCGATATGAATTAATGTTGTGAGAACAAAATAACTGTATGAGGGAAGATGCCCTCTATTAATTTTTGTGTTCGATATTGTAAGCAATGTTTTAGAACTTCTGGCTTTAAGGAGTCTTATGGTCTATCATGTGTTTGTGCAATAGCTGTTGTGTAGTTATTACAAATTTTTTATTTTGTCAAAATATGATCATATTTAATTTTATTAAAATTCTTTGAGTTGTTGTGAAAACAACAAAATGCCAAAAATGAAATTTTTCTTTATTTTGTATATACATATCAAATAAGTCGTCTGTCATTAAAAAACCCTAATACTCGAGTGGCTAGTGCTCTGGCGTTCGGTACCACAGGTTTCGGGTTCGAATCCTGGTGGTTCTATGGATTTGTAGTGGTTCGGAAATCCACTTTTAAACCGTAGGTCCTGGTCTCATACGATCGTGGAGCGTCACAGAGCCCAATCACCTCTCACCCATATCATTCCAAACGGTAAGGGGCAACTCAGCTCTAGGCACAGTGATGTGGTGTGGTGTAGTAGTAGTAGTGGATCTGATTTGCCCAATCAAGTCTTTCTTCAACTCAATTCCTTCCCATTGTAACTCTTGAATCTTAATTGATGGCGTGTAATACATATGATCATAACATTCCTGGACAAATCTGTATTATAGCGTGTGAGATTAGTCCAAAAATAAATAACTTTTATTTTTTTATTTTTTTCTCTGTGTGAATATTGTATTTTTGCCATTACTAAAATAAAAATCAAACTAAATATTTTTATATACTGATTTATTTCAATGACTAATTCTTAGGATGCCTTATTTCTATCCTCTTTTTTAAAGTAAAAATTCTGCTCCCAAACGAAACAATTCATTTAAAATGTAAAACCACAATGCTTTTGCTTCCCGACAGGAAAACAGATTTAATTAATTTTGTTGAAACACTCAAACGTAATAGCTCATACAGTGGTTTAATGAAGGTTGGAAGACATACTACAGACTACGGCCTTTATTTTGAATACTGTTTTCCACTTTCTTACGTTTTTAATTTCCTCACTAAAGTTGCGCGCCCGACCTTAATTTACATATTTCCCACCTTTCCCACCCCCAACGGAAAATATTTCGGTAGTTCTCTCTTGTTTACTTTCATTCAGTCTACCCTTTAGCCCTCTACTTCCCTACTAGAATCTTTCCACCTGCCTTTCCACCCAGCCTATCCTTTCTATTACTGCCATCCCTCTTATAGATATTGGCTTTACAACGCGCGGAATTTCACCCTTCACTTCGTTTCGTGTGTCGTCCTTCAGGGGGCGCTGGGTCGCGAAAGTGAATGCGGCCAGATTCGGCGAAGCGAATTTTCTTCCCTGAAAAGGAAGGGAGAAAATCAAATTTCGGTGGCGGCAGCGGCAAAGCAGGGTGATAAGATGAAAATTTTCAGCACATTTCAAAGCTTATAACCCGTAATCTCGAGGAGAAGTCAACCACGCCAGAAATTCCTTCACCACCAATCCTTTTCTCGCTACTCTCCTGTCGTGAAATTAATTTCGAAAGTGCTAGATTTGTTCTGCGGCACTGGTTGACCATGGAGATTTTTAAAGTTCTGAAATAAAATGCTTTGGCATTTGCGTTACTGTTTCGTTGGCACATGAAATATTTAAGTTTTGTTCCTTTTACAATTCGCAATTATATGGATACAGAATTTTTGTTAAACAATTTTTTAAAAATATTTATATTTTTTATATTATGAATAAAAATAACATGGGTTTTTTTTTTTTTTAGAAACTTATTATGATTTGTTTTCTGAGTAACTTGAATAATGGAAATTTAGAAACTTCCGTGAAATGCCTTAAACATTTTTAAATATTTTAGCATTTAAACATTTTGATTATTTTTTATATTATGCATTCATTATACCTTATTGCTTTTAAAACAGTCTTCAGTTTTCAATTGTGGACTAATATTTTTATAATAGTCTTCAGTTTTCAATTGTGGACTAATATTGCTTTTATAATAGTCTTCAGTTTTCAATTGTGGACTAATATTGCTTTTATAATAGTCTTCAGTTTTCAATTGTGGACTAATATTGCTTTTACAATAGTCTTCAGTTTTCAGTTGTAGACTATATATTGCTTTATAATATACACTCCTTAATTTTTGAGTTATTTAAATTTATGTTATTAAGAATGTGATTGA
>BPLQ01014891.1:0-87894 GCA_021605075.1 Caerostris darwini
TGAACTGTGTTCAAATTATTTTAACAAAAAAGTAATGATGCTATAATCGATCCATGTCGTTATAAAAATTGTTGAATGTATAGTAACAATAATTATTATTTTTCCAATTCTTATTGTTTTTCTAAAAAGTAGAATGCCATTTTCAAAGATGAACACTACACTGGGTTCAATTTTGATCTAAAAATATAAATAATAAGCAATATTCTGCAACAATTTTCTTTTGCCTATTACGCATGAAGAGAAAAGGGGATACTTTCAGTCTTCTCCCTACCATCTTACTACTCGTTCGGGAGAAAAGGCCTTTCGATAGAAGCGCCGTTTTCTTTCTAAGAGAGAGTTGATTGTTAAAAGTTTGAAGTTAGGGATAACTGTAACTGTATCTACAGATATTTTTTATAGCGTCGCACGAGAAAAAAAGAACGGTCTAGAAGGACGTCATAAAAAAGATGTTTATCTTGCAATATATATGTATTAAATTTTCAGATGAGTCCCAATAATCTAATACATTTAAAGTATTTCATGTTGAAAAGTTAAAATGAACAATACAAATATCTTTCAAAATCGTTTCCAAATTTTTTTCAATAGAATATGGTTTTTTCAAATTTGTATAATATTTATTTGATGAATACTAATATCTTTCCTAAACTCATTGTCAAGCTATCAACTAAATCATAAAGTTTTTGAGATACCATTCAAGCCAAAAATGGGTACACAGATAAGGGTATTTCAATGATTTCAAAAGCAGTGTTCGTGTACTTAATCGATTCATTTCCTAAAACATTCCTAACATCTTACTTCAAAATTCGTATAGCCCATTACGCAAGATTTTGGCAGTTTATTTATATAATAGTAATTATATAGAACGCATCAATTTAATATACCAACTACGGTGCTTATAGATTCAGGACTTATATAAGGAAAATATCTCAGGAGATTGCAATAGCCCGTCAATTGAATAGCGTTTACCATAGCAACTGGATATCAAAGCAAGTCTATATTTACCAGTCTAGATTGAGATGTTTAATCGTGGCTAGGTCCCGCGTATTTGTTTATAGATAGCTATGTAGAATTTCCACAGGTCACGCCGCAAGAACGATTTAAGGTCTCCAGCTCTTCCATGTTGATTTATGTAGCAAAGCATCATCCGATAGACTGAACAGAGCCGCACATATCTTTTCCATATCCCAACTTTTTCGCAACAAACATCGCACTACGGCAATTAAGAAAGGTATAAACCTTTCAGCAGAAAACTTCAACTTTACAGCTGTAGTATAAAAAGAAGAAAAGTTGTATTTTGAAAAAAATAGTATTATTTTTACGAATCTTCTGTAATTTCGTCAAGGCAAAGGTTGATTTTTTCGTGTATTATGTAGAGTATTTTATATAGAAAAAAAATCTGGTGACTGGAAAAGTATATATTTATATTTGTCAGAGATACAGTTAGAGTTTTTGGCGACGTTTTCAGGGAAAATGAACTTTTTTGACGAAGGAACTCTGGTTTGCTGTAATACATTCAGAGGGTTTGTCCCAAAGGGTGACGGCATTGACATAGAGTAACTTTCTCGTCTGGGTCCAGCCCTGTTGGTCCAAAAGTTGTAAAGAAATTGTGAGTTTCAAAAATTAGCTCCTAAGTGGATAACATGAGGCTTTTCTTCATTCACATTTATCATTTTTAAGAGAAATTTTTTTTCTGTGTTTGTTGCCGCGTTGCAGAAAGTGAAGTATGTTTTCGAAGGATTTTATTCTTACAAGTCTGCAACTTTTATATTGAAGTCACCAGGTATTTTGTGAAATATTTCTGGAATTGAAAAAAGCTTTTCCAAAAATGATTTAAAGTTGAAATTTAAAACTGATATTATATTATTTTTCAAAACCAAGTTTTTAAAGTAATTGTTTTTAGTATTCCTTCCTTGCAGAATTGTTGTCAGATGGATTGGCAATATAATTAGAATATTCAACTTGTAGTGACTCAACTCAGCAGGTAGAAGGGCTTTGGTTGAATTCCCTAGCAGTGTCAATTGCCGTCACTGCCTGCAAAACATCAACAGAATGGATGAGAATTCAGGAACCTGTGCGAAGTGTCGTTTGATAAGTTAGGTGAGCTTTCTCAGGAGTTTTTCGCATGCGACACGCAAGTGCAAGGTAATAACCCGTAAAGTCAGGTAGAACTCATACTCCATTGGTTGTTATTTGTGGAATACATAAGTTGATATTATACATTATATACATTATCCATGACACTGATTGTCTGCTGTCAGACTTCAGTGACAGTTCGTTGTCATTAGAACAAAGTAATAATTGCATGTAATATAAATATTCAATATACTGGTTATCTGCTATCAGATTTGAATGACAGGTTGTTATTTTGCACTTGTTATAAAACATACATTCTTTTCCATCTCCGGAACGGAAATGGGAAAATGTTACATTATTCTACATATTTTTATGTAAATAAATATTAACTTACAGCTCCTTTTTTAAATAAAATGATTTCGTTATAATAAATCGTTTCGATATAATGAATCTTCCATATAATTCTATTTATTTTATGTCTAAGAACAAATCGAACGGAAATGCGTTTCCAAATTTACATAGAACAAAAAATACAGCAAAATAAAATTTAATTCTCATCATTCAAATAAAAAATCATTTCTACTTTTACAAATAATCAGGTGCAACCGATTTTGTTTGCGCAACCTTTCTGCAACAAATTTGTCTTGGATTCCTAGATGTATCACTCACCGGATAATAAAAGATTCTCATTGTCATTTTCACCCCCGTTTACTGACTGATGAAGAAAGTAAAATCAATAAACCTATAATTAATTAAATTTCAGCCAAACACTGTTTCGCTTCTCTGCAGGGAATTCTGAAAATGATCCTGCTTACAAGTTTTGCTAACGATTGGCTTTTTAAAAATGGAGTTTCGAGACTGACGGCACGGAGGTAAATAGCCCGCCATTTTGTTTTATTTCTGTTTCTGAAGTTCGAAATCTTTGCTTTTTGTTCTGAATTTGCGTTTGTTTTGTTTGCGTGGAAAGTTCTTCTTGAATAAGTTAATCTTTTTTTCTTCTTTTAATTTGTTAATTCACCACCTTTGTTATTTTTTATTTTGTATAAAAATAGTTCTAAGGATAATCAAATTGATTTATATTGCAGTAATGTTTATTCCAATTGCTGAAAAGAACAAAATATAATATTATGTATTTATTTTACTATTCTAAATGTTATATCTATGCACATAATGTTAATTTTCTGTTTAATAATAGTAGCCTAAAAGAAGTGCTGCTTAAGTTTTTTGATAAATCTTTTAAACTTCAAAATTTATATTTTATAATTTGTTTCAACATATTTGCCTTTAATGGATAATTTTTGAAATCGGAAGGCTAATTAACTTTAGCGTATTTTCAAATTACAATTCTTTTAAAATTTTATTCAATAAAATGGTTAACTATTATAACAAGTCTTGGTTTAAATAAATCACTAAGAATACATTTTCTATGAGTTCTTTTAGTTTTTCTTAATACCAGCATTGTTTAATATAGAAGCATTGTTTAGAATCGTTAGCATTAAAATATCAGAAGGGCTGTTTAGAACTGTTAGCATTAAAATATCGAAGCATTGTTTAGCATTAAAATATCGAAGCATTGTTTAGCATTAAAATATTGAAGCATTGTTTAGCATTAAAATATCTTGAGCATTATTATATTATGTTATGTTATATATTATGTTTCATTTACAGGCACGCATAGTTTTCTTTACATTTCGTACCAAAGATAAGAATTGGATGACATCAGAAAGTAGTATGGTTTCACCAAATTCAAATTATAAAAATAATTTTTGCAAGAGCAAAAGAATCATTCTTCAGAATGCATCATAAATTAAAAAATCTTCGCCATATATATCTTAGTGAGTCAAGAGTAGCTTCAAACAACTCTTGCTGAAATTATTATCTTACAACGCAATGACAAATCGACTTAAGGCACCATAAACAAACCGAAACTGCTCGCTGTAACATCTTCAAAATTTTCAACTCAACTTCCAATCCTCCTTCATGAAAATTACGATTCACGCTTCTTCTCTCCACCCCGTTAGGACATAAGACACTCACAGTCCTCTGGGTTTGTCTTTACCCTCCTTTCAAATAAGCTCGCGATTTATGCAGGTTGCCGGATTTGACTACGCAATTTATGACGCTAATGTATCTAGCCCGTTTTAATAAGCCAGATTTGGCGGCGAGATTGCAGTAGTGTGGAAATATGGGACGCCAACAGGGCGCCCGGCGACCTCAAATCATTCCACGCGCTGTCTTATAAACAAAAAAAGCGGCCATGTCGGTTTAGAAGCCATTTCACCTCTAGTAGCATAGTTATTAACGATCTCCGGAGATACACATTTCTTAGGGATGTCTGGAATTGCTGTCTCCATTCGACACCGGGCATGATGCACGGAGAAGCCTGGCTAATAGGATTAAGACATGTCATTTCGGGAGCAGGAGGGTGCATTCCGTGGATTATGTTAGTGTCTGAGGTTCTCTACCAAGCAGAAATGAAGTTTATAAGAAAATTGAGGGACTTAGCGATCTTTATAAGTGCATTGTATACGTTTATTTTTGCCACAATGGTTATTACTTTTAACGTATAATGTTTTACGTTATAAATTTTATAACCTAATGTTTTAGTAACGTTTTTTAGTTAACTAATGTTTTAGTTTATTTCTTGTTGTAATAATATTTTATGTTGCCTATTTATAAATTTCAGGGACTTTGAGATCTTTATAAGTGCATTGTGTACAATCATTTTACTACAAGGATCATTACTTAATAACATGCAATGAGTTTTTTGGCACGATTTCTAAAAGTTCGCTGCATCTTTTTACCACACGAAGCAAATTAAAAACTTCAATTTCATTAATAGAAATACAAATTTGATTTTAACCTCATGAATAATTTCCCCTTTTTCTAACGTGATTTTATAATATTATTCATTATTACTTAAAATATTTCATGATATTTCATTTAGGTCTAACGTGTAAAGAATTCACGGAAAATCCACAAGTTTTGTTAATTTGAATACACATTTGGCAATGTGACTTTACATATATTTCCACAACTTTGTGTATTTTTGATACAAAATCATGATTTTATATTTTTAAGCGTTTTCATGACAATGAAATTCAAGTAATTTTTAAATTAAAAAATTACTTGACTTGTATGAAATTGATTTACTTGACTTTTAATGTCATAAGAATGTTTTATTGCCCCCGAAAATTTTAAACTTATACAATTGAGTAATTTTTGTTAGCATAAGAATAGTTTTCATTAGTTACAAATAACCTGAATCATATTGTTAAAGTAAACGAAACGATAGTATTTAAAATATATTGTTCGTTAAAGTATATGATTCTTTCATTGATAAGTATACAATCTTTATTCAGCGAATACTTTCATGAAATTGTTTGTCAATTTAAATATACCCATTTTTAGAGATAAAAGTACACTCCCAATCTCGTTTTTATGCTTTCAATACTGCAAGTATAGTAACTTAACGTTGTTGTTGTGACATATCCTCAGTGTCCTGCAGTGCGGGACGGGCATCCCGTGAGTGATCTACTCCTGGATGAAGGAAAGGGGGCAGCTTCTGTCCTTATGGAGCACCCATAGGTAAAAGTCTGGATTCTGCTCCGTGACGCTCTTACAGACCTGGACCTACGGCTTAAAGTGGATTCCGAACCACTACAAACATCCATTGCACCGCCGGGACTCGAACCCGAAACCTGTGGCTCCGAGCACCAGAGCGCTAGACATTCGGCCATTTAGGCCCGCAACTTAACATATTCCTCTAATACAAATATTCAAAGTAAACAAGCTCAAGATCAAAGAATTCTTAGTTCATTAATAACACTCAAAAAGAATTCATAAAGGCGCAATAATACTTCTAATTAATTTAGAAATCCTATTGATATAAATATAATGAAACAAATTTTATTAAAAACAATTTCACAGGTTCAAAGTATTCAACGGATATGAACCTGAAAACTTTCCTATATGTCTAATCAATACCACTTCGGATCCATTTCAGCGAAAGATGACACATTTCACTTCAGTTCGCCCTCCTAATTTCTCACTCCCCTAATAAATAAAGGCACCAAGAGTTGCATTTCACGCTTTCAGTGTTAAGTATTGGTAACATCCGGTTAAAGGGGAGCCAATGAAAACATGCCATCCATGAATTAGCGTCTGATCGTTTCCATGGCAACGTCGTCCTTGACTCTCCATCGCATCCTTGTCTATTCCAAGACATCTAGAAGCGATGAACTACATCGCAGGTTTCGTCGCAATTCGGAAGAGAATAGGTGTGTGAAGAGGTTTCCGAACACAGCTTATTGAATGAATGGTATTAAATGCGATATACGAGGAACTTCCGGGTCACATGCATCAATGGCTTGTGTAGGATAATGACGCCTGAGAGCAAAGATGCCGTCGTCATGGTTACGGAGTATATTTGCAGAAAGCTAATAAACAAATCTTTACATTTATTTTGTTGTATGAAAGCGGTTGTATTCCTTGTTTTGGCAGATATTTTGGTAAGAGTTATGTAATGAAGAAGAAAAAAAAAATGTAAACTAATTTCAGTTTCAAACAGGGCACGTATTTCTAATTATAACATTGCTCAAAACTGTATCTGACTTAATACTCAAAATGCACTTATAAACATAAAGTTCATTTTTAATAATAACTGCATGTGATATAATACTCAAAATGCATTTATAATATTAGCTGTACGTGACATAATTCTCAATAAAATGCATTTATAATAATAGCTATATGGGGCATAATTCTCAATAAAATGCATTTATAAACGTAATTTTTGTTTATAAAATTCATTTATAAAAAAAAAAATATGCATTCTATAAAACCAACACATTTTCATACAAAGTTACATCATTTTAGCATACGTTTTAACTTTTTGCAACTTATTTTGTGATCATTTCAACAATATCTGTAAAAGAAGATAATAAATATGCAAAAATTTTGAGTACATAATATTATATATATTATCGTAATTTAAATATTAATAAATATTTGTTGTAACATTTAGTAGGTGTAATTATCTGAATAAGGGTAGAGGCAGATTTTTTTTCAAATTGCTGCTAATTAATTACAATATTAATTAGAATAAATGTGTACATACATAGTGTATCGCACAATATACATTTTATTTTGAGCAATGGTTAAATATTTACAAGCACTTACTGAAATGTTTAGATTAGTTAGTTAATAAAAACGCTTGCCAAGTTAAATTTAAAAAAAAATATTATAATAATTCTTAAGTAGCATTGCTAAATTTTATAATTTTTATATATCAGTTAAGTTCTTGTAATAATTCATATATAACAGTTAAATTATTATTAAATTCTTATATAACATTACTAAATTCTTATAATTATTCTTAAATTACGGTGTTAATTTAATATAATAATTCGTATAGAACAATGTTAAATTCTTGCAATAATTCTTAATTAACAGAGTCATTTTTAACTCTTAACATAACAGTCATAACAGTCATTTTTATAACTCTTATATAACAGTGTTAAATTTTTTATAATAACTCTTTTTTTAACAATGCTAAATTTTTATAATATTTCTTATATAACAATTTTAAGTTCTTTAACAATATCTCCTAATTTAATATTCTATCATATTTAAATAAAATATATTTACTAAAATTGAAGTTCTTAATTAATTAAGTCAAACACATAAACATACTTTTTGTGAGTGAACATGAAATACTATATTCTATTTGCAACTATTTCCATGTATTAAATATTTCAGTTAGTTGTACTGCAAATATTTCAATGCGTAAAGCTTGCTAACTACAGTTACATCTCCAACAACGATGAGATACGAAACACATTTTTATTTCAACAAATATTACAATAAACAGACAAGATTCGCAGAATAATAAATGGTTCTTCGTTATCATTTTATGATTAATATTTATGAAGTATAATTCCGCCATGTTATTATTTCATTTCAATGGATATTATATTCACGAAACGTAATTGAATTTAAAGAAATGCGAAATCTTCGCCCTGCAGCCATAGACAAGGATTTGCTGGTAGAAAATTTCGTATGCAAATGATAAAATTGAATGAAAAATATCCGCGAGCAGATGATGAATTTTGTGTGATTTCACCATTCATGGAATCTCGTGCAGATATTTCGCTTCTATTGCCATTCGAGAAAGGAAATAATTTAAATATATGTATGAAAATTAAATCGCTGTGAGAAAAAATTCTTATTCATAAAAAGTCCTTTTCCTTAAGTTTATTTGCTTAGATGTTTCATCAAAATATAGTAAAGAAAAAATGTACATCAATGTAAATGTCTAAACATTTTGAAAGCCAAAAATAAATTTGTTTTTAATAAATTTTAAAAATTAAAAAATTAAAACACTTATTACAAATCCATTCAAGATATTTGCAAAATGAATAGATTTCATATAAGATTAAATGAAATGAAAAGATTTAGATTTACATTTTCAATTCATTTTGAGTTTATTTTACATTTTGTTAAATTATTTCTTAATTAGCGTAATAAATAAATAGTATCGTTTATTTGATATGGTAAATGCCTTTGTGAATATTTAAAAACTATGCATTCATGTTTAATCTTTTGGAATGAATCTATTATTTTTTAAAATTGATCAAATATGTACTGACACTGTAAAACTAATATTTATTTACATGATAACAAGCAAAAGCAGTAAACAGCACATTAAGGAATGCAATTATTGGGAAATATATTAAAAATATTAAGTTAAACACTAAATCATTTAAAATTTGTGAAATTCGAAAATCATTTGTTTAAATAAATGATTACATTTTGTCAAGTGTTAAAATATTTTGTTGTGATTTATATAAATTTAATGAATAAAATATAAAAAACTAAAGTAAAAATATAATCAGCTTACTAGTTAAAATTTAGAAATTTAATGTAAGAGAAAAAAAAACCCGCATAACATCAATAATAAAAATAATAAAAAAAAAAAAAACCTATAGAATTCCAAACGATTTTCTTATGTTTGACGAAATCTCTGTAATAAATAAATTCTCTTTGCTTTGACCTGACGATTTTTAGAAAACACTTTTACATTATTTTATTATATAACGACCAGCAATTATTAAATTATTGAAGTAATAATATAATTATTAAAGAAATATAAATAAATATTATGTATCAAAAATGGGTCGTGAAAAAGTTAAAAAAAACAAAAAAACTTACAGATGGCAATAAAAAATTTCAAAAAAAATTAAAATTACATTTTGGTTACATTGAAAGTTACAGCAGTTAGATCTTGTACATTGAAAGTTACAAGTTTTTTTACATTTCTTATAAATTGTTTTAATTTCATGTTTTCAGTTCTGTTTTTACTTGAGTAATCGGAGGTCTTTTGATTATTCTTTCTAATTTGTGGTAGAAAGCCGTGGTTGTAAAATTGCAGGTTATTCCAAAATGTGTTACTTGCTTGCCATTTATTAGCAAATGACGTCAAGATCAAATTTCCCAAATTCGTAGAAAGTCCAGTAATGAAACATACATTGCTACAATCCCATGGTTTTGGAAGTCCTAACCAGTAAATAATAAAATATTATTTTTACATCAATCTTTAATTTTTATAATAATCGATAATTAAATTTAACAATAAAATTAACACTCCATTTAATCCCTGACAAGAAAGTATCAAAAATCAGTTGTTTAGTAAATTTCAATTAAAACATTTAAACATTTAAAAATGCATTGTTGTAAATCACAGGCTGTTTTTTATACTCATTGAGAAAGTTCTACTCACCCTCTTTTTGTGGACTTACAGAGAAATTAAAATAAAATTAAGAAAAAAATATTTAATATTTCTATAACTTTCTTCAAATTTATATTTGTTGTATTGTTCACAAAATTCCCAAGACATGATGACTTCATTTTTATGTTTCTAAAACAATACTCAAATATTCATTTGGGATAATTAAGTTTAATAATTAATGTTTCTATTAATTTACGACGTCATAACTCTCAAAATGAAATACATTTTGTATTTCCCTTGATAAATCAGTAGTTATTCTTAACATTTTTTACATCTCGTCTCACCAAATTAATTCTACAAAATGTCTTTACACATGTCACTCTTATCCTGCAGGATACAAATTAAATCAAAAAGAAATATTCAAATATCCTTTTGATTACTTTTCAGAAGCTCTGGAAATTATATCACAAAACTGTCCTTTGTCGATTAAGATTACTTATATCTTCATCTGCGTAAAATTCGATTAATTTTCATTCAGTGCAAATTTGTCACATAAAAGCGATAAAAGATATAAAAACAGCTGTCAGAAAACAACTAAACTTAATTGAATATTACTTTCGAGAGAAAATAAACTTCCCTTTGGGGAAAAAAAGGGAAAAACAAAACAAAAATTAATCCAATAACGGCGTTCTACTACCTTACAAATTAGGCAAGATAGTGTCATTTTCTGACATTAATTGTGTTATCGTACACCATTTTTAAAAAAAAAGTCATTTTATCTTTATTTCGTGATAATTTCATAGTGTTTTACGCTTTTCTGAGAGGAAAATGCGCAGTAATTAAAAAAAAAAAAGAATAAACGCAAACATTGTTATCGGAATACTTTGCCGCTGTTTATGTAATCATAAATTGGAGTAATTCGAGTTAAATTTCTTAGAGGGAAAGTCTAGAAATACACACGGATAACATCTTGAGCTGGGAAGGAGAGACATTGCACCTCTAGGCTATTACCGCCCTATTGTAACCAAGTACCAGGCAAAATTAAATATTCAGGGTTTATTCTAGCATAGGAAGAGTGCTAATTGTCGAGTTAAGCTCTTGATAAACGCCGTCTAATGTATTAATACGTCACGTTACCCAACAATAATTTCATTAAAAAGAGCGCCATTTTTTTTTCTCTGGGAGGTGAACATATTTGCTTTATGTAGGAGCATGCTTTAAGTAAATGAATTTAACTTTCTCCGAGCCTGTGAGCTCTGTTATGCGAGGGAATCTATGGAATTTGCGTTTAAGCACACATACGATGATGATGAAGTATTTCGTTTAAAAGAAATGAAAACATTTGTATTTTTCTACATTTCGTATTCTGCTGCAAAGTTTTAAAGCAAAGTTTTGGAGTTTTAGAAGCTTACATTTAGAAAAGGTTTGCCTAAATATAAGCGGATATTAAAAACCCATTTTTCTATTAGAGTGTAATTTCTGCAATTCTGTTGTAGCAGAGTAGTGAAACACTTTGGATCTCGGTGGCATAGGTTTCGGTTTATAGTGGTTCGAAATCAATTTTTAACTGTAGGTCCCGGTTTAATATGACTACTACTACTACACCCCATTACATCACTGTGCCTTGAGCTAATTTGCCCCTTTAGAGTTTCTGAATGATGTGGGTCTGATTGGGCTCTGTGACGCACTACGGTCATTTGAGACCCGGACCTACGACGTAAAGGCGTAACGTCCAAGGTTGGAGACTAGGGGATTCGAACCATTCTCCTGACCCCAAAGAGACACTCAGCCATTTCAGTTATATATATATCATATTCTTCTTTTCTGGCTCAAATGGGGTTCACTACGTTTATGGGACTTAAATTAACATTATAAAAGAAATTTATCCCCTAAATGTTTCTATGAAATAACAATTTATATAGTCATAAATGGACGATTTTGATACATACATGTTAAATTACAGCATGATATAATGTGTATTAATAAAATATTCTATCCCTACTTGGCAAAAAAGCAGTTGAAAATTAAAGTGTAAGAAAATTGTTCGAGATTCAGAACATTATGTCTTCTGACAGATTACGATAAAAGTATTACAATTTTTTTAAATATATAGTTGTTAGACTTTTTAGAACATAACTCAAACCAAATAGGTAAAGACCATCGAAAAACATAGTGCAAAACATTTTCTTGGATCTACAATAAAAATTTCATGTTTTCAAAGTAATTGTTAAATTCTGCACAATTCATATTAGGTTTTTTACTTGAATTTTTTTTTCTGTATATATGAAATAAAAGTATTAATTTGTAAAATTATTTCTTCGAATTTTAGTGTCCTTTTTTTTATAAAATGATAAAATTCTGTCCAACTACTATCTGGATCACTTTAAAAATTCAATTCATTATTTTAATATGGATTTGTCTCGAGTTAAAGATATCGTTATTTATTGGATTTATTTCCTAATATGAGTACATTCGTGACATATAGCTTCACAATTCATTTTCTTGATCTCTATTCATGCATTTGATAGCTTATTTATATAATAATAATTATATAGAGCGAATCAATTTAATATAGCATTTATGAGCGCTTTTAGAATCATGACTTATATAGGAAATATCTCAAGCGATTGCAATAGCCCGTTAATTGATTGACGGTTACCATAGCAACTGGATATCAAAGCAAGTCTATATTTACCAGTTCAGATCTTCGATGTTTAATCAGACAGGTCGTACGATATACGGTTTATAGATAGCTTATGTAGAATTCCACACAAGCCGAGAACGTGATTTAAAGTCTCCGCTCCTCCATGTTGATTTACGGCACAGTGATCATCCGACAGAATAGAACTGCGATATTTTTTCCATATTCCAATTTTTCTGCAAACATCAGCACTCCCCAATTGAAAAGGTAAAACTTTTCAGCAGAAAAACTTACATTACAGCTGTAGTAAAAAAAAAAAAAAACCATATTTTTACGAATCTCCTGTAAATTTCGTCTGGGCGTAGACTAGATTTTTTAGGGTATTTTACAGAGTATTTTTTTATATAGAGCATAAATCTACGGACACGTGAAACTCTAACTGTATCTCTGACAAATATAAATTATATATATTTATATTTGTCAAAGATACAGTTAGAGTTTTTGGCGATGCTTTCCCTACTTTTCTCCCCTTTAGGGGGAAAAATGAACTTTTTTGAAGAAAGAACTCTGGTTTCTGTAATACATTCAGAGGTTCGTCCCAAAGGGTGACGGCATTGACATAGGAAGTAACTTTCCCGTCTGTCCAGTCCTGTTGCTCTAAAAGTTGTAAAGAAATTTTGAGTTTTCTTCAAAATGTATTCTCGGCGGATAAATATGTGGTTTTTCCTCGTTTCCATTTATCATTTTTAAGAGTAAACTTTCTTTCTATGTTTACTTTTGCAAGAAAGCGAAGTATGTTTTGGAAGGATTTTATTTTACAAATTTGACAACTTTATATTGATGTCGCCAGGTATTTTGTGAAAAATATCAAGAATTCAAAAATATCCAAAATACTTTAGAATTGATATGTAAAGCTGATATTATGTATGGATAATTTATTATTTCAGTATTTATCACAACTGTTTTTTTATCTATAAATAAAAAGAATTGGAATCTCTTGATGCGAATTATAAGACGTTGATTACGATCTATGATTTTTCTTTTGAATTTTTTTTGTAAAACAATATTTTTTTAGATAAAATGTGGATCGGCATATTTTATGGATAAAATCATCCTGTTTATTTTTCTCATAATACTATTTGTCATCAAAAAATTAAAATAAATAAATAAAGAACTGCGGTCAAATTATTTTACAAAACAATCATAATGCTATAATCGATCAATGTTCCTATAAAAATTATTTAATATATATAGAAACTACAATGATCTTTTTTCCAATTCTTATTGTTTTTCTAAAATAGGAGAATGCCATTTTAAAAGAAGAATAAAGCACTGGAGTTCCAATTTTGATCTACAAAATATAAATGTCAGCAATATTCTGAAACAATTTTCTTTTGCCTATTACGCAAGAAGAGATGCGGATACTTTCACGTCTTCTCCTACGATGTTACTACTCGTTACGGGAGAAAAGACCTCTCCATAGCTGCGCCATTTTCTTTCTAAGCAGAGAGTTGGACTGTTAAAAGTTTGAAGTTCGGATAACTGTAACTGTATCTCCAGATTTTTTTATAGAATGATTGCACAAGAAAAAGCAACAGTACAGAAGACGTCGGTATAGAAGCATATAATGAAATATATTTATATTTGAAATTTTTAGATGGGTCACAATAATCTACAACTTTTAAAATATTTCGTACTTAAAAACTCAAATAGGTTTTTACTGAACAATACTAATATATTTCTAAATTGTTTTCAAATTTTCATCATAGCAATATCGTTTTCAAATTTATATAATATTTATTTGAACAATACTAATTTATTTCTAAATCGTTTGAAAATTTTTATAATATTTATGCGAACAACAAAAGATGGTGAATTAACAAATTAGAAAAGTAAAAAGCTTAACTTATTCCAAAGAATAACTTTTCTCCAAACAAACGAACGCAAATTCGGAACAAAAGCAAAGATTTCGAGCTACAGAAACACAAATAAAACAAAATGGCGGGCTATTTATCTTGTTGCCACTGTGAGTCTCGAAACTCCATTTTTTAAAAAAGCAAATCGTTAGCAAAAACTTGTAAGCAGGATCATTTTCAGAATTCCCTGCAGAGAAGGGAAACAGTGTTTGGCTCAAATTTAATTAATTATAGGTTTATTGATTTCTTTGTTCTTCATCGGAAAGTCAGTAAACAGGGGTGAAAATGACAATAAAAGAATCTTTTATTATCCTGGCGAGTGATACGTCTGGGAATCCAAAACAAATTTGTTGCAGAAAAGTCGTGCAAACAAAATCGGTTGCACCTGATTATTTGTAAAAGTAGAATGAAGAGTTTTATTTCAATGAGGAGAATTAAATCTTCTTTTTACTGTATTTTGTTCTATGTAAATTTGGAATCGCATTTCCGTTCGATTTGTTCTTAGGCATAAAATAAATAGAATTATATGGAATGAAAAAAAAATGAGAAAGCTAACAGTAACAAAATCCCTTTAATTTAAAAAGAGCAGTAACGAAATATTTATTTAGGCATGACAATATAAAGAATAGTTTTTAGAACAATTATGTGTTTATTCTAAAATAAAATTCACATGAAGTAAGTCTTCTGTCCATTAAATTTAAACATTTATTTAATATTTTTAAATATTTTATTACTTAATTTTGTTTACTGTTCCTAGTATTCGTACGTGAAAGAGAGTCAGTTTTGTCACTTTTTCCCAGGCTAATTAAAACGGGCGTTTAACGTGGTTTCGGAACAACTAACCAAATATCCATGCCACCGTCGGGATTCGAACCTAATTTTATATTTATAACGATATTTTTAATTGGAAATTCGTTGACAGTTCTTGGGTTATTACTTTGCAAAAAAAAATCCCCGGAAAACTCCATGTGACTTATCAAGAGACGTTTCACACACTTTCCCATAACGCGCATCGATTCTCTCCCTGTTTGAAAATAGCGACTGCAATTGACTTTGCCAGCGAATTCGAACCAGGCCGTTTTTAATAGCAAATACACCACTGGCACGAGTCGGCCATAACAATGATATTTCCAATCTATCTGGCAACAATTTTACAAAGAAGGTTGAAATACTAAAACAAAATACTTTAAAAGCCTGTTTTAGAAAAACGTACTAATATCTGCTTTAAATTTCAACTTTAAAGCATGTCGGAAACTTTTGAATTCTTGAAATTTTTCTACAAAATACCTGGCGACATCAGTGTCAGATTGCAGAGTTGTAAAATAAAATCCTTCCAGAAACATACTTCGCTTTCTGCAACAAACATAGAGAAAAAAAAAATTTACTTTTAAAAATGATAAATGCGATGAAAAAAAGCCTCATATTTATCGCCGAGAACACATTTTGAAGAAAACTCAAAATTTCTTTACAACTTTGCCAGATCCAACAGGACTGGACAGACGGGAAAGTTACTTCCTTTGTCAATGCAGTCACCCTTTGGGACGAACCTCCGAATGTATTACAGCAAACCAGACTTCTTTCTTCAAAAAAGTTCATTTTTCCCTAAGGGAAAAAGTAGAGAAAACATCGCCAAAAACTCAACTGTATATCTGACAAATATAAATATATACTTTCACGCTTCCGTAGATTTATGCTCCATATAAAAAAATACTCTGTAAAATACTCTAAAAATCCACCCTACGCCTTGACGAAATTCACAGAAGATTCGTAAAAATATGTTTTTTTACTTTTCTTCTTTTTAGTACAGCTAATAATGTAATTTTTCTGCTAAAAGGTTTTTCACCTTTTTTTCAATTGCGGAGTCGATGTTTGCAGTAAAGTTGGAATATGGAAAAAATATTGCAGTTCTATTCAGTCGGATGATCCCTGTGCCATAAATCAACATGGAAGCGCTGAGACCTTAAATCAGTTCTCGGCTTGCGTGGAATTCTACATAAACTATCTATAAGCCGTACGACCTGTCTGATTAAACATCGAAGATCTAGACTGGTAAATATAGACTTCTTTGATATCCAGTTGCTATGGTAACTTCGGTATTCAATTAACGGCTATTTGGCAATCTCTTGAGATATTTTCTATATAAATTCTGAATCTATAAGCACTCATATTTGGTATATTAAATTGATGCAATCAATATAAATAAACTATAAAAGGCTTGAATAATGATGTATAATAAATTTTGTAGTAAGATGTTATGAATGTATTAGGAAATAAAATCCATTACGAACACAGGTTTTTGAAATTCTTGAAATACTTTACTTTGGTACCCATTTTTGCATTGAATGCATCTAAAAACTTTAATTTTAAATAAAAAATTTCATTATTATATTTTTAAATTTTCATATTCTAAAAGTTGGAAATACTACAAAATGATAACTCAAAATCAATTCAATATTTTTAAATTCTTATGTTTTTATTTTTGTACTAACATTCTAGGAGAAAAAAAATTTAACTTTAAAATTTACCTCTGGTAAATTTTTCTTTTATTATTTTGTATCGTTTTTGAATGTTGTCGACATAAATTGTAAAATATAAAAAATTTTGTTACACATAAATTGATGCATAAATATTTACTCGCATAAAATGTTCTTCAATATAAACAATTTTGTGAAACTCGAATTTTTTATAAACGACATTTATTTCGTGGTATATATTTCCATTTTTTTATTTTAATTGAAAAATAACTGTATTGATTTCCAGAACTGATGAAATCAGAAACCGTCTTGCGTTTTTTCTTTTTATCTAAAATAAATGATGTTTTGATGTCGAAAAATATATAGAAAAATATATAAATAAGGTTTTCGTAAAAAAAATATTGCATAATATGTTTTTGAATGTAAATGAATTGTCATGGAAAAGAAAAGAGAAAACAATTTTAAATGCAATTGACATTTTCAAAATATTTCCTTAAATAAAAAAGAATAATTTTGACACATATTACTTTCAAGGAAATGGGTGTTGGTATCGTAAATGTACATGTAATCTATAAATATCAATTGTTGTACATTTTTGTATTCTTGCTACTGGGTCTATGCAGGTAATCCTGGTTAGATTATCTCTGGTTATTTGCTATCCAGGTCTATTTTATGCTGAAAATAATATCTCACGTTTAAATGAAAGAAAAAAATTTTTGTATATTTTCTTCTGATTACATCTGACATTCCCAATATACATAGACAGAAAAAATTCCTCAGTTGCATTGCTTGCGATATATTTCTCCACGAGCTCTAATTATTAGTCGCATTGGAATATATCAGTTCGACGGAAAATCTGTTAATTTTTATCAAATAACCCTTTTTAACAATGTAGTAAATATTTTATGCAGAAAATAAGATATCTCGTTCAAATGAAAAAAAAAACGCATATTTTTTTGCATATTTCCTTTCTGAAATTCTCAATACATATAGACAGAAATAGTTAGTCCGTTAATATCTAATTCACAATAAATGAATCTCACAGAATAAAAATTTACTATTAAAAAATAAAACTTTGTCATTAAAAAAAACATTAAAACGATTTTATCATTAAAAAAATAAACATTTATTATAAATTTCATTTAATTTTTGATAATAACATAAAAATATTGTGTTTAATTACAGGCACGAATTGTTTTCTTTATATTTCTTACCAAAGAATCAGATGACATCAAAAAAGAAGTATGGTTTCGTTGACTAAAGTAATTTTTTCAAGAAAAATTTCAGAGTACATCATATATTAAATCTTCCATATCCTATATATATATACAATTTTATTTAGAAACTTGGACGCAAAGTCCTCCAAGGAACATTTGCTGAAATTATCTTTCAGCTAAGTAACAAATAGACTTAAAGCACCATAAACAAAATCAAAATTGCTTGCTGTAACAACTTCAAAATTTTCAGCTCCAACCGATCTTTTAACGAAAAACACAATTCTGGGTCTTCCCTCCACCCCGCTAAGGCAGGGGCAGGACATAAGACACTCACAGTCCTCCCTTTCAAATAAGCTGGCGATTTATGTAGGTTGCCGGATTTGACTAAGCAATTTATGACGTTAATTTATCCAACCCGTTTTAATAAGCCAGATTTGGCGACGAGATTGCAGTGGTGTGTGAAATATGGGACGCCAACAGGGCGCCCAACGACCTCAAATCATTCCCACGCTGTTTTATAAACAAAAAACAGAACCCTGCCGTTTCAGAAGCCACGACACCTCGGTAGAAAGTTATGAACAATCTTCCCGAAAACATTTCTTAAGGATGTTTTGGGGCTACTGTCACTCATTCGACAGCCAGCGGGCTTGATGCGGGCTTGGCTAATGGGGTGGAACATGTCATTTCAGGGAATTACAAGAGATTGCATTCAGTAGTTATGTTATAATGTTCAAGTTTCCTTACCAAAGCAGAAATGAAGTTTAGAAGAAAAATTGAGGACTTAGGGTTCAGCCTTTTATAAATTGCATTGTGGCCCGTTTCTTTATCACAGTGACCATTACTTACTAATGCACAATACGTTTTAGGCACGTTTATAAAGTTACCACCTACATAATTTTACTTTACCACAAAGTAAATTAAGTAGTTGTATATCGTAATAATTTATTGGAGTTTTAACTAGTATCAAAAAATAATAAAAGGGTACTTGAGATACTGAATGCACCAAGCTCACACTTCATTAATTCTTCTTGGCTTTTTCATAAAAAATGAAACTCATATCGTTCAACAACCACCGCGTTCACACCGTGCGACTTCTGGCTGTTACCGAAACTCAAAATACCACTCGGGGGACACCATATTGAGTCGATTGAACTTATATCTTCATCGTAAGAATTCGATTAATTTCCATTCAGTGCGAATTTGTCACATAAAAGCGTTAAAATATGTAAAAACAGCTGTCAGAAAACAACTAAACTTAATTGAATATTACCTTCTATGGAAAATAAACTTCCCTTAGGGGAAAAAGGGAAAAACATAATAAAAACTAATCCAATAACGGCGTTCTACTACCTTACAAATTAGGCAAGGTAGTGTCATTTTCTTACATAATTGTGTTATAGTTCTGATTTTTAAAAAAATAAAATAATCATTTTATCTTTATTTCGTGAGAATTTTGTAATGTTTTTACGCTTTCTAAAGAGGGAAAATGCGCAGTAATTAAAAAAAATAAAAAATGCAAACATTGTTATCGGAACATTTTGCCGTTGTTTATGTAATCATAAATTAAGAGTAATTCGAGTTCAATTTCTTAGAGGAAAGTCTAGAAATACACAGGTAACATCTTAAGCTGGGAAGGAGAGACATTGCACCTCTAGGAACAATAATTGCATTAAAAAGAGCGCCAGTTTTTTTGTTTGGGAGGTGAATATGCTTACTTCTTGTAGGAGCATGCTTTAAGTAAATGAATTACACTTTCTCCGAGCCTGTATGAGCTCTGTTATGTGTGAAAGGGAATGAATGGAGTTTTGCGTTTAAGTACACATAGGAAGATGATGGTGAAATATTTCCTTGAAAAGAAATGGAAACATTTGTATTTTTCTGGTTTTCGTTTGGCTGAGAAGTTTTAAAAATATTTCTAGAAACATTTGGGTTTTGGAAGTTTACATTAGAGAGTAATTTTTAATATTTTTCTGCAGCATAGTAGTGAAAAAGCGTTTATTGTTTTTGAATGACAGGCAGAAATATGATAAATTCAATGTTATCCAGGTTGCAGGAAGGAAAGCCTGAATAACACTGAAACTACCGCATTCAAATTTAGCTACCACAATTTTAGGATTCATATCCTCTACTCACCCGCTATTCTTGAAGGTTGATGACTAGGCGATTCGTAAGATTATCTCCTGACCTCACAGAATCACTCGACAGTTTCAGCTCTCTCTCTCTCTCTCTCTATATATATATATATATCTATATGTATGTAGAGAGGTATGATGGCCGAATGGCTAGACCTCGTGCCATAGGTTTCATGTTCGAATCGCCGGTGCCATGGATGTTTGCAGTGGAAATCTATAGAGAATGGATTTTTGTTCGGAATACTCTTTAAACCGTAGGTTCCTCTATAGTATGACTGTAGACTGGAGAGTAGGGTTGACATTCCTATCCCTTAAAAAGTCACAATAATCTACAACTTTTAAAAGTATTTCATATTGAAAAGCTCAAATAGATTTTTTTTTATTTGAACAATACTAATATATTCCTAAAATGCTTTCAAATTTTTATAACAGGAACAGGGTTTCAAAATTTTAAAATATTTATTTCAACAATACTAATATATTTCTAAGTCATTTCGAAATTTTTATAATAATACCGTTTTCAAATTTTTTATGATATTAATATTGTTTTAAAATTTTTATAATATTTATTTGAACAATAATAATATATTTCTAAATGATTTTCAAATTTTATAATATTTATTTGGACATTTACTAATATATTTCTAAAATCATTGTTTTCAAATTTTTATAAATTTTTTTTTTATATTGTTTTCAAATTTTTATATCGTCTTCAAATTTTTGTAACATTTATTTAAACAATACTATTATTTTTCTGAATCATTTTCAAAATTTTATAATATTTATTTGAACAATACTAATATATTTCTAAATCGTTTTCAAATTTTTATAATACTTATTTGAACAATAATAATATAATTCTAAATCGTTTTCAAATTTTTATATTTATTTGAACAATACTAATATATTTCTAAATCGTTTTCAAATTTTTATAATACTTAGTTGAACAATTGTAATATAATTCTAAATCGTTTTCAAATTTTCATATTTATTTAAACAATACCAATATATTTCTAAATCGTTTTCAAATTTTTATAATATTTATTTGAACAATAATAATATAATTCTAAATCGTTTTCAAATTTTTATATTTATTTGAACAATACTAATATACACTGAAGTGACAAAAGTCATGGGTTACCTCTTAATGTTGTGTCGACATTCCTTTCACCCGGTGAAGTGCAGCAAATCGACGTGGCATGGACTCAACAAGTCGTTGGAAGTCTTCTGCAGGAATATTGAGCCATGCTGTCTCGATAGACGTCCATAATTGTGAAAGCGTTGATGGTGCAGGAGTTTGAGCACGAACAGACCTCTCGATGATGTCCCATAAATACTCGATGGGATTCATGTCGGGCGATCGAGGTGGCCAGATCATTCGTTGGAATTGTCCAGAATGTTCTTCAAACCAATCGCGAACAGTTGTGGGCTAGTGACATGGCGCATTGTCATCCATAAAAATCCCATCGTTGTTTGGGTACATGAAGTCCATGAATGGCTGCAAGTGATCTCTAAGTAGCTGAACATAAGCATTTCCAGTCAATGTTCGGTCCAGTCGCACCAGAGAACCAAGTCCATGCCATGAAAAAACAGCCCACACCATTACGAAGCCACCACCAGCTTGAACAGTGCCTTGCTGACAGTTTGGGTCCATGGCTTCGTGGGGTCTGCGCCAATAACTTGTTGCTCTTACCAACTGAAATCGTGACTCATCGGACCAGGCCACGGTTTTCCATTCATCTAGGGAACAACCGATATGCTCACGTGTCCACGAGAGTCGCTGCAAGCGATGTCGTTCTGTCAGTAAAGGCACTCGAGTCGGTCTTCTGCTGGAATAGCCCAAAAAAGCCAAATTTCTCCGCACAGTTCTAACAGACAAGTCCCTTGTACGTCCCACATTGATTTCTGCGGTTATTTGAAGCAGTGTTGCTTGTCTGTTAGAATTTACGACTCTTTGCAGACGTCGCCGGTCTCGGTCGTTAAGTGCAGGCGGTCGACCACTGCGCTGTCCATGGTGGGATGTTATGCCTGAAATTTCATACTCTCGGCACACTCTTGACACAGTGGATCTGGGAATGTTGAATTCCCTAACGATTTCGAAATGTCATGACCCATGCGTCTAGCTCCAACTAACATTCCGCGTTCAAAGTCTGTTAATTCCCGTCGTGCGGTCATCATCACGTCACAACCTCTTCACATGAATAACTTGAACAGAAATTAAAGCTCTGCGAAAAAGCACTGCGCATTTATACCTGTTCTACGCGATGCTACTGCCATCTGAAAATTTGCATATTGCTATCCATGACTTTTGTCACTTCAGTGTATTTCTAAATCGTTTTCAAATTTTTATAATACTTAGTTGAACAATTGTAATATAATTCTAAATCGTTTTCAAATTTTCATATTTATTTGAACAATACTAATATATTTCTAAATCGTTTTCCAATTTTTATAATAGGATTATAAAAAGAAAATGGCAGATATAATAAAGACAAATGATTTTTTATTTATTGTTCGTCTAAAAACCGGCATTAGAAACATGACACAAATTTTTTAGCTCTGCAAATATTCATCCTAATTCTTTAAAACTGCATTTATATGACTGCATTTATAGATTCAAATCGCGATGTCTTATTATTAAAGATTGCGGTAATTTCTTTAAACATATCGTCTTTAAACCTGAAACCAAAATTGAAACAAAGTAGGTAAAGATCATCAGGAAAAAAATAGTGTAGAAAATTTCCATAAATCTATTATGTAAATTTCATGCTTTTAAAGTAATATTTTGTAAAATTCTCCTTCACAATTCATATCCAATTTTTTCCATTTGATTTTTTTGCTATATGGGAAATAAAATTATTAATATGTATTATAACCTCCTAAGGAAACTTCAATAGAAATTTATGTCTCAAATAATCTCAAAATCTCTTCAATAGAAATTTATGTCAATTTATGCCAGTTCGTCAAATTTTAGTGCCTTTAGATTGTATAAAATGATAAAATTCTATCCTAATACTAGCTTGATCACCTTTAAAGATTCAATGCATTATATAGGATTTTTGAGAATTTGCTATATTTTCCTAATTTTAATTATCTCTTATTTGAATTTATATGCAATTTGTGTTCCTTCAAAACATCATAACAAAATATTTATCTAAATGCTTTGAAACCTCATGTAAACAATTTCTTTAAATATCTAAAAGGAATAGAGCATTGAAATTATCATAAATTCATAAATTAGGTTTAATTTACATGATAATTTAAGAATTTTTTGTAAATTTAAAAAAACACTTTGTGTCGACAAAATTTAAGTATACACAATAAGTAATTAAGATATAAATTTGAAGAAGTTATATTTTCTACACACGGATTTTTCCAACGTAGGAACGTTTACAAAGAAAAACGCTATTGATTTGTTTTTGAATTACAAAGTTTTACAACAATATCACAATTTTGCAATTTTATCCATATTTTTAAAGTATATAAATTATATAAAAAATAGTTAAGACTGATATTTTTTATGAAAGGTTTTAAATATATTTAATCAAAACACTTATATAAAGGCAAAATAATTGAAATGCAGTATATATTTCATATTAAAAAGCTTTTGCCAATAGTAGGAATTGTAGAAAAAAATGTCAAAAAGATTTTAAATTCTTCTCCTCAGAAACTTTTCAGAGATTTAAGGAAAACTAAAACTATTTATTTTAATAAAAAGAAAATGAAATTGATAATTCCTTGAAATTTTAATATATTTACATCAATTTTGAAAGTAATATTTCTATTTCAAAGATGTTTTTGGCTTTTCCTCAGAAAGAATGTTTATGCTTTTTGTTTTCACGTGAAACACCATAACACAAGTAATTTTTGTCGAAATGCCACTGCATTTGGGTATAATTGTTTTTCATAGACGTGCATAGGGAATTAACTTTGGAAATGATTCTAGCTATATAAATTCTTTTAATTTTATACGTTAAACTTTTAACTAAAAGCAAATTTTGGGAGAATTTTCTGTCAACAACATTTAAACATATACAAAATAATAAATAATAGAGATATAAATTTGCCAGAGGGCAATTCCCTGTAGAATGCAGTACAAACAAATATATACAAATAGTTAGTATAAATAATTACACTGTTCGTATAAACAAATACAAACTGTTAGTGCAAACAATTACACTGTTAGTATAAACAAATACAAACATAAAAATTTAAAAATAATGATTTGATTTTGTGTAATCATTTTTGTAACAGTATCAATTTTTGGCCAATTTTGACCTTATTTTATCCTATAAAAATTATAAAAAATAGAAATGTTTTTTATGTGAAATTTTACGTTTTAGATGTATTCAATAAAAAAAAAGGGTACAAAGATAAAGTATTTCAATGATTTCAAAAAAATTCCTTCGAAGGTATTCGCGTACATTTAATAGATTTATTTCCCTGAGTTTTCGTAACATGTTACTTCAAAATTCATTATATAGACCATTACGCAAGTATTCGATAGCTTATTTATATAATAGTAATTATTTAGAAGGCCTCAATTTAATATAGCAACTATAGGAGCTTATAGATTCCGTACAGATATAGGAAAATATCTCAAGAGATTGCAATAGCCCATTAGTTGAATGACTGTTACCATGGCAACTGGATATCGGAGCAAGACTATATTTACCAGCATAGATCTTCGATGTTTAATCAGACAGGTCATACGGTTTATAGATAGCTTATGCAGAATTTGACACAAGCCGAGAACGTGATTTAAGGTCTCAGCGGCTCCATGTGGATTTAAGGCACAGGGATCATCCGACTGAATAGAGTATAGATATTTTTCCATATTGCAACTTTTCTGCAAACATCAGCACCGCAATTGAAAAAGGTAAAACTTTTCATCAGAAAACTTACATTACAGCTGTAGTAAAAAAAAGAAGAAAAAGTAAAAAACAACAACGTATTTTTACGAATCTTCTGACAATTTCGTCAAGGCGTAGGTTGGATTTTTTTAGTGTATTTTACAGGGTATTTCTTTATATAGCGCATAAATTTAGGGACGCGTGAAAGTATATATTTATATTTGTCAGACATAAAGGAAGTTAGAGGTTTTGGCGATGTTTTCCATACTCTTTCCCTCTAGGGAAAAATGAACTTTTTTTGAAGAAAGATAATTTTTTATAAGAATAATTTTTAATTATTTATAAGAAATAATAATAATTTTTTGAAGAAAGATAATTTTTAAGATTTTTTCTGTAATACATTCAGAGGTTTGTCCCAAAGGGTGACGACATTGACATAGGAAGTAACTTTCCGTCTGTCCAGTACTGTTGAAGTCTAAAAGTTGGTCCTGTTGATCTTTGTTTTTTTCTTCAAAATGTATTCTCGGCGGATAAATATGAGGCTTTTCTTTATTCACACATTTATCATTTTTAAGAGTAATCTTTTTTCTTATGTTTGTTGTCGCAGAAAGCGAAGTATGTTTTGGAAGGATTTTATTTTACAAGTCTGCGATCTTTATATTGATGTCGCCAGGGTATTTTATGAAAATGTCTAGAAAAAGTTTCTAAAATCCTTTAAAGTTGAAATTTAAGCACATATTATTTAGCTTTCCTAAGAACATGCTTTAAATATTTGGTTTTTTGAATTACAACCGTCTTTATAACATTGATGCCCGGATAGACTAACAAAATTGTAATATAAGACTCCTGGTCAGTGGTGCGCTAGCAGATAGAAAGGCTTTGGTTCAAATTCGGTGCCATGAATACTTGCTGTGGTTCGAAGTCCACTTTAAAACCGTATGTCATGGTCTAATATGACTGAGTGACAGATCACTTTCATTCGAACAAACACTAATTGCATGGAACATAAATATCCACAACATTGATTATCTACTGTCAGATTTGAGTTATAGATTATTATTACATACTTGTTAACGAATTTTGTATTTTTCCCCTGGGGAACGTAAATGGTATATTTCTTCTCGTGGGAAAAAGGCTACATTATTATTTATTTCATCATGCCTAAATAAATATTTAAGTTACTGCTCATTTTGAATAAAAAAAAAAAAAAAAAAGATTTCCATTACTGTTGCCTTTCTCATTTTTCATTTCATATAATTCTATTTATTTTATGTCTGAGAACAAATCGAACGGAAATGCGTTTCTAAATTTACATAGAACAAAATCCAGCAAAAAAGAAAATCTTAATTCTCCTCATTCAAATAAAACTCTTTCATTCTACTTTTACAAAGTAATGGGTGCAACCGATTTTTGTTTGAACAACTTTTCTTAACCAATTTTCTCTTGGATTTCAGACCTATCTACTCGCCAGGATAATAAAAGATTCTTTTATTGTCATTTTCACCCCTGTTTACTGACTTTCCGATGAAGAACAAGAAATCAATAAAACCTATAATTAATTAAATTTGAGCCAAACACTGCTTCCCTCTCTGCAGGGAATTCTTGAAAATGATCCTGCTTACAAGTCTTTGCTAACGATTTTCTTTTTTTTAAAAGTAAAGTTTCGAGACTGACGGTGGCAACAAGGTAAATAAAATAGCTTGCCCGCCATTTTGTTTTATTTCTGTTTCTACTTCTTGAAAGTTTGTTCCGAATTTGCGTTCGTTTGTTTGGAGTAAAGTTGTTCTTTGGAATAAGTTAATCTTTTTTTCTTTAATTTGTTAATTCACCATCTATTGTGATTTTTATTTTGTATAAAACTATTCTAAGGATAATAAAATATGATAAATTATTTATATAGTAATAATCTCCAATAGCTGTAAAATGATTAAAAATAGAATATTATGTATTTATTTTCCAATTCTAAATTTATATCTGTGTGTATAATGTTTAATTTTCTGAACTTAAAGATGAATCGGAAAAAATAATAGGCAAAATTATTAACATAACTTTTTTTGTTTTTTGGTAATTCTACTTAAACTTCGTGTAAATTTGTACATTTTATAATTTGTGTTATCAGCATATTGCCTTTCAATGAATAATTCTTTAAATTAAAAGTTAATAATAAATAATAAGTAATGGTTAATAACTTTAACTTATATTCAAATTACAATTCTTCTAATAATTTTATTCGATAAAAATTTATTAGACTATAAAAGAAAGAGAAAGAACAACTAAGAAAATTAAATTTTTAGTAAGATATTTTAATTGCTAAATAAAAAATATTGTTTAAAATCTAAGCATTGTTTATAATTTTTAGCTTTTTTAAATATCGAAGCATTGCTTTAGAATTATTAGCATTAAAAATATCAAAGAATTTTTGCATTAAGACATCAAAGAATTATTTGCATTAAAAATATTGTAGCATTGTTTAGGATTATTGACAGCACTGAAATATCGTTCATTGTTTAGAATTTTTAGTATTAAAACCATTTCAAGTTTTGCTGAATTGTTTGCATTGAAATATTAAAGCATTGTTTATATTTAAATACAATAATTCCTAATTTTTCTTGTGTATTATTTCAACTCATTACATTATTTCATTACATTCATTGCTTCATTATTTCATTACATTATTTTTGTGTAATAGTATTAAAAAATCACTCACCAAATATTCCTTTTAGATCTATATTATAACATAACATTTATTTCGAACTGTAATATTAATTATGAACTATTTCATTTTTGGAAAATGTATGCCCATTCAATTTTCTTAATTTTTTGAAAATTATTTAAAAATATTATATTTCTTTACAGGCAATATAGTTTTTTTTTTTTTATATTTGTACCAAGGGATAAGAATTAGATGACATCAAGAAAGAGTACGGTTTCACCAGATTCACTTGACTAAATTAATTTTTTCAAAAAGTACATTCAGAGTGCATCATAAAATAAATATCTTTCTATATAGCATATATATATACAATCATATATATATATATATATATATATATATATATATATATATATATATATATATATATATATATACAGTCTTCGAAACATGCAAGCCAAATCCTTCAAGGTACTCTTCTGAAATTATTATCTTACAGCTAAGTGACAAATAGACTAAAGGTACTATAAACAAAACCGAAACTGCTTGTTGTAACATCTTCAAAATTTTCAACTGCAACCGATCTTTTAATGAAAAATATGATTCTGGCTCTTCCCTCCACCCCGTTAAGACATTCAGTCCTTCATTCCCTTTCCTTTTCAAACAAACGGCATTTATATAGTTTCAGGTTTATTCTGTAATTTAAGCGTTGAATTTATCTAGCCTGTTTTAATAAGCCAGATTTGGCGACAAGATTACAGTGGCGTGAAATCAGGGACGCCAACAGGGCGCCCAGCGACCTCAAATCATTCCCCGCGCTGTCTTATAAACAAAAAGCTGAAAGGGGGAGACCCTGCCGGTACAGAAGTCACATTTCACCTGCAGTAGCGAGAACATTATAGTTGATCTCGCCGAGAAACGCGCCTCCTCTTAGGGATGTTTGGAATTATATGCTTATTCGACAGCTGGCATGATCCCACGGGCTTGGCTAATAGGATTAAGACATGTCAGTTTGAACTCTAGGAAGGTGCATTCCGTGGATTATGTTACTTAGTGTCGGGGTTCTTCAACCAAATTTTAAAGAAAATTGAGGGACTTAGGGATCTTTATAAGTGCAATGTGTACATTTACTTTGTCACAGTGATCATTACTTACCTAATGCACAATATGTTTTTACTGTACGATTTATAGAAGAGTTAACTGCATACTTTTACCACACTTGAAGGGAATTAAATAGTTCTGTTTCATATAATTTATTGGACTTTTTAACTAATATCAAAATATAATATATTTTGATATTTATAATATATTTTATATAAAAATATATCAAAATAAATATATTATATATCAAAATATATTATATTTTGATATTATAATATATTTTTATATCAAAATAAATATATTATATATCAAAATATATTATATTTTGATAGTTATATAAGGGTATATGAAATATGGATAAAGATAAGGAATAAGGATAAGAATATAAGGATTAAGGATAAAGGATATAAGGATTAAGGATAAGGATATATGAAATAAATAAAATGTAAAAATTAACATTTCTTTAGAGAATAATTATAAATGTTTTTAAACCAAATATCTCAAAAAACAATTCAATTTTTCGTTTTCCATTTGTTCACTTTAGTTTTGGGATGTATCCCAAACACTTACTTTAAGGATACAAAATGCAGATAAAATTACCAACAACTATGCTCTTTGGTATTAATCTTAACTTAAAGTTTTCTATTATCTAACAAGCAACACACATTAGTGATTTTCCATGTGCGTTTACTTTTATCTTCAGAGAATTATAAGTTGCTGTGTCATATAAACGACCTTGGTCTCGAATTTTTAAATTTATGCGATTGAGTGATTTTTATTAGGTACCTAAGAATTTGAAGTCAAATTTTTAAAGTAAATGAAACGATATTACTTGAAGTTTATCAATTCGTTCATTGTTAAAGATACAATATTTATTCTATGAATACTTTTATGAAAATGTTTGCCAATATAATTACATCCATCTTTAGAAAGAAAAGTATATTCACAACCTCGTTTTGTTCTTTCAATTCTACAAATACAGTATTTTTAACGTGTACCCCCTTACAAAAATGTTCCAAGTAAACAAACTCAAATTCAGAGAATCTTAGTTCATTATACGTAAAGAATTCATAAATTCATGAATTACTTCTAATTAATTTAGAGGACTTATTGATACACAGAACGAAATAAATTTTTATTAAAACGAACTTCCATGGGTTCCAAGTTTAAACGGATATGAACCTGAAAACTTTTCTATATGCTTAATCAATAGCACTTCTAAATCCATTGCAGTGAAAGAGGACACATTTCACTTCAGTTCACCCGTCCTAATTCCTCCCTCCTCCTAATAAATAAAGGCACCAAGAGTTTGCATTTCACGCTTTCAGTGTTAAGTAATAGGTAACATCGGGTTGCGCGAGCCAATGAAACATGCCATCCATGAATGAGCGTCCGATCGTTTCCACGGCAACGACGTCCTTGACTCTCAACGCATCCTTGGTTCTATTCCAAGACATCTAGACGATGAATTAAATCGGCAAGTTGTTCGCACATCGTAGGTTTCGTCGCAATTCGGAAGAATAGGTGCGAAGAGGTTTCGGAACACAGCTTATTGAATGAATGGTATGGGCGATATACGACGAACTTCCGGGTCACATGCATCCAGTGGCTTTGTGTAGGGCTAATGACGCCTGACAGCAAAGATGCCGTCGTCATGGTTACGGAGTATATTTGCTGAAAGCTAATAAATAACTGTTTACATTTATTTTCTCTATGGAAGCCGTTTGCATTCTTTATTTAGCAGTTGTTTAGTAAGCAGTTTATGTAGCAGAGAGAAGAAACATGTAATAGTGTTAATTTTAAATGATGTATTTTAAAACGATAATTTCAATTTCAGATAGAGCACGTATTTTTAAATATAACATTAGTTAAAACTGTTGAAAACTATATTCATAAAGCATTTTATTGAGATTATATTTAAGACTTTTAAAAAAATACAAGAAATAAAACTGTGTTTTTAGACCATATGCATCCTCTGGAGCTCCAGTGCCATAGGTTTCGAGTTCGAGTCCTGAAGATACCATGGATGTTAGTAGTGGTTCGGAATCTACTTTAAACCATAGGTCCCCGTATGATACAAAAGTAGAGCGTTGGGTTGATAACTGTATCCCATAAAGAAAAAGGCTTCTCCTGTTTTTGAAATCTGTCAGTAAGCAGGCTGGCCTTAGCTCACTATGGGATTATTGCGCCAGTGAAGATTGATTTTGGATTGTCGCTCTGCAGTCATTTTGCTCGCCACTTTAGGCTAATTAGATCGATACCCACTGTTTAACGATTCTAATAACCAACAAACATCCATGCCATTGCCGGAAACTGAACCTGAAGCCTGTGGTAACAAAGGTCAGAGCGCCAGCCAGTTACAACAGGCTGCGCGCCAATGAAGAAGAAGAACTAGACATATACATCCATTTTTCATATGAGGTGGTTTTAGACGGACGATGAGAATGGGGCAAATATTTTAAATCAACATTCTGGTTAAAACCTTTAACATAATAGTCATGGACTTCCGATAAACAGTTTTAGAAATATTCGAAAAATATTGAAAATGGTATTCGAGTAGAAAATACAACACGGTTTCTTCTCGAATTTTTTTCATTAAAAACACTATACTAATAAAATAGATATCAAAGAAACATTAATTCATATTTTTGTAAAACAATACATTTTTTATGATAAATGCTTATCATATTTTTATACCGGTCGTATAGAGCTTAAATCTTTTAACTAACTAAAAATGAATGAATATTAATCTAATATGCTTCGATTTAAGAAGTTCTAATTAATTTTAATTATTTTTAAATTAATAATGATGGAAGTTGAATAGACTTTTTTAAAACATTACACAAATATTAATATTTCTAGATGAATATATTTTAATTATAAATATGTATATTACGTTTATAAATTTAAATATTTATTATTAATTATAATGTGTTATAAACCCTTTTAGTTAAAATAAAAGTTTTTAGAAAATTGTTTAAAATTCAATGAACATTTGAATTTAATATGACAAAAAAGATGTATACCAGTAATTTGTCATATTTTCACTTTTATATGATGCATGTAAAAGTGTAAAAATTTTAGAAACGTATAGTTGAACAGAAGGAAAAATATTTAAATTCATTGATAGTAATACAATTTAAATAATTTAAATTAAAATCTCACATTAAAAATAGTTATTGTTAGTGCATATAGATGGCGCAGTAAGTCCAAAGCAGATCATTTTTTAACGAATAAGTTATTATGATTGAATAAATAATTAAATAAAAATTAGTTATTAAATTAAAAAAACTTGAAACTAAAGAAAAAATGAATAATCGAAAAGCTAATTTTTAATAATATTATATAATGTAAATTAATTATATTATATAATTAAATTTTTAAGTTGAAATTTTATAATAATATTTATATGACAGCATAAAAATGTTTTAATAATTTTAAGTCATCAGTGGTGTCACAACCCTACAACCCCAAGACTATCTGTCTGCTGGAAAAATTTCTAGACGGTAGATGATTCTTTTTACGGCGTAGAAGTGTCAGCCCAACGCCCAATGGCCATATTATTACCTGCGACCTACGATTTAAAGTGGATTCCGTACTACAAACATCCATGGCACTCGGGACACGAACCCGAAACCTGTGGTATCGAGCGCCAAATTGAAGCCAGAACTCAAGTCACTCGGCCATTCAGGCTCCAATAATTCTTAGTAGCACTACTAAAATAAAATTCTTATAATAATTCTTATGTATCGTTGCTAAATTTTTATAGTTTTTTTGCTAAATTTTTAATTTTTAATTTTTGCTAAAATTTTAAGTGTTTTTATAACACTGTTAAATTATTATAACAATTCTTATGTAACTGTTAAATTCTTATAAATTTTTTGATTTTATAATTCTTATACAACAATTTTAAGTTCTTTAATGATATCTCTAAATATAATATTTTATCATTTTTTAAGTAAAATATACTTATTAAGAATGAAGTTCTTAATTAACTAATCCAGACTACATACACTGAAGTGACAAAAGTCATGGGATACCTCTTAATATCGTGTCGGCCCTCCTTTCGCCCGGCGAAGTGTAGCAACTCGACGTGGCATGGACTCAACAAGTCGTTGGAAGACTTCTGTAGGAATATTGAGCCATGCTGTCTAGATAGACGTCCATAATTGTGAAAGCGTTGATGGTGCAGGATTTTGGGCACGAACAGACCTCTCGATGATGTCCCATAAATGCTAGATGGGATTCATGTCGGGCGATCTAGATGGCCAGATCATTCGTTGGAATTGTCCAGAATGTTCTTCAAACCAATCGCGAACAGTTGTGGCCCAGTGACATGGCGCATTGTCATCCATAAAAATCCCATGGTTGTTTGGGTACATGAAGTCCATGAATGGCTGCAAGTGATCTCCAAGTAGCTGAACATAAGCATTTCCAGTCAATGTTCGGTCCAGTCGCACCAGAGGACCAAGTCCATGCCATGAAAAACAGCCCACACCATTACGGAGCCACCACCAGCTTGAACAGTGCCTTGCTGACAGTTTGGGTCCATGGCTTCGTGGGGTCTACGCCACACTCGAACCCTAGCATCAGCTCTTACCAACTGAAATCGTGGCTCATCGGACCAGGCCACGGTTTTCCATTCATCTAGGGACCAACCGATATGCTCACGTGCCCACGAGAGTCTGCAAGCGATGTCGTTCTGTCAGTAAAGGCACTCGAGTCGGTCTTCTGCTGGAATAGCCCAAGAAAGCCAAATTTCTCCGCACAGTTCTAACAGACAAGTCCCTTGTACGTCCCACATTGATTTCTGCGGTTATTTGACGCAGTGTTGCTTGTCTGTTAGAATTTACGACTCTTTGCAGACGTCGCCGGTCTCGGTCGTTAAGTGCAGGCGGTCGACCACTGCGCTGTCCATGGTGGGATGTTATGCCTGAAATTTCATACTCTCGGCACACTCTTGACACAGTGGATCTGGGAATGTTGAATTCCCTAACGATTTCGGAAATGGCATGACCCATGCGTCTAACTCCAACTAACATTCCGCGTTCAAAGTCTGTTAATTCCCGTCGTGCGGTCATCATCACGTCAAAACCTCTTCACATGAATAACTTGAACAGAAATGAAAGCTCTGCGAAAGCACTGCGCATTTATACCTGTTCTACGCGATGTTACTGCCATCTGAAAATTTGCATATTGCTATCCCATGACTTTGTCACTTCAGTGTAAAGGCAACTTATGTGCGTATATGAAATACTATATTTTATCATCCACTATTTCCTTGTGGTAAATATTTCAGTTAGCTGTACTGCAAATATTTCAATGCGTAAAGCTTGTTATCTACAGTTACATCTCCAACAACAATGAGATACGAAACACATTTCTATTTCAACAAACATTACAATAACCAGACAAGATTCGCCAGAATAATAAATGATTGTTCGTTATCATTTTACGATTAATATTTATGAAGCATAATTCCGCCATGTTATTATTCCGTTTCAATGGATATTATATTCACGAAACGTAATTGAATTTTAAAGAAATGAGAAATCTTCGCCCTGAAGCCGTAGACAAGGATTGCTCGTAGAAACATTTCGTATGCAAATGACAAAATTTGAATGAAAAAATAACCAGAAGCAGATGATGAATTTTGTGTGATTTCACCATTCTTGGAATCTCGTGGGATGTGCAGATAATTTCGCTTCTGTTGCCATTCGGAGAAAGGAAATAGTTTAAATATATGTAAGAAAATTAAATCTCTGTGAGGAAATATTCTTGTTCATAAAAGTCCTTTTCCTTAAGTTTATTTGATTAGATGTTTCATCAAATAAAGTAACGGAAAGATCTGCATCAATGTAAATGTCAAGAAATTTTGAAAGTCAATTATTCCTTCGTTTTAATATTTTTATAAAAATTAAGAATTAAAACAATTATTAAAAATCCGTTGACGATATTTGCAAATTAATGGATTTCATATAAGACTAAATGATTTGAAAAGATTTTCATTTTTAACACATTTTGAATATTTACTTTACATTTTATTTATGTTCAAAATAATTTCTGAGTTACCATTATAAAAAATAATATTGTTTATTTGATATGATAAATATCTTTTTGGATTATGTTAAAATTATACATTCGGTTTAATCTTTTGGAATGTATTTGTTATTTTTAAATTTATAAAATATGCATTGAAACTGTAAAGCTAATATTTACATAGAAAAAAAAAGATAATTAAAAGCAATAAACAACAAATTAAGGAACGCAATTACTGAAATATATTAACTTTAAATCATTTAAAATTTGTGAAATTAGAAAATAATTTCGTTTAAATAAAAGATTACATTTTACGGTATTAAAATATTTTGGTGTGATTTAAATAAATGTAATGAATAAAATAAAAAAAATATATATATTAGGCTGGGTCGATATACAAGTTACCCTTAGAATTTAGAATTTAAAGTAAGAGCAAAACGTATAATATCAAACCTAAAAATTAAAAGAACTGTAGAATACCAAACAATTTTCTTTTGTTTGAAAAAATATTGTTTTCAGTTTGAAATAAAATTCTCTTTGCTTCCAAGAGACGTTTTGTTTTTGAACAATTTTACATTATATAAATATTAGTTTATTAACAAATATAGTTAATAAATATTACACATATATATATTATGTATATATGTATAAATATTATGTTTCTTATACATAATATTAGTAAAATAAATATTATGAATAAATAAAATGCTATGAAAGTTTGACAAAGAGTTTTAATATATTATGAAATTGCTAAAAAAAGTCATGAAAGAAATTTAAAAATAAAATTACAGATTTCAATAAATTTCTAAAATTAAAAATGGTCATTGAAGCCTTGAACCCTATCTCTCAAATACAATGTATACACAATTTTTGTATAAAAAAAGAAAATAAAAAATAATAAATAAATATATTAAAATTTATTATTTAAATTTAAATTAAAAAATTTAAAATTATATAAAAAATAATTGATTAATAAAAAAATAAAAAAATTTTAATAAATAATTTGAAAATAAATAAAAAATTTATTATTTAAGTCATTTATTAAATTAAATTTATTTCTTTCGTTATAAATATAAGTCAGAATTCAATTTGTTAAAGTTAGCACTCTATTTAATCTGTCAAGTAAATTTTCAGAAATGAAATGATTAGTAAATTTAAATTAAACGCATTTAAGCATTTCAAAATATATTATTGTAAGTTACCAACTTTTTTGTTTTATTAATTTACATATTAAATATTTTTATAAGCTTCTTCAAGTTTATATTTCTTGTATTGCTAGCAAAATTTCCAAGACATGATGGCTTTATTTGTTTTTATGTGTTTTATTTGCTATTTGTCTGCCGTTTTAGTGCTAAATGACACTAGATCAAATTTACTAGAATTCGTAAAAATAACCAAAAATGTAATTTTTTACATTACTTTTAAATTGTTATAGTTCCATGGTTTCAGCTTTGTATCTGCTCAAGAAGACGGAGATTTCTGAATTATTTTTTCCACTTTGTGGAAGAAAAGATTAGTTGGAATGTTGCAGGATATTGCAAAATGGGTTACTTGTCTATCGTTATAGTGCTAAATAACGACTGATCAAATTTCCCAGAATTCATTAAAAAAAAAAAAACCAGTGCAATAATTTTCATTTCTTACAAATTGTTAAAATACCATGGTTTTGTGTAAATGTAAACAACAAATAATAAAACACATTTTTTTAAAGCTGTCGTTAAATTTACCGTAATCGATCAAAAAATTTAAATTTGAAATTAACGCTTCGTTTAATCTATCAAGTTAAGTTTCAAAAATAAGAAAATTAGTAAATTTTAATTAAAATCATTTAAAAAATTGGAAATGTATTTTTGTAAGTCACCACTGTTTTTATTTTATTAGTTCAACATTTTTTATGGACTAACAGAATTCAATAATATTAAGAAACAAATATTTAATACTTTTATACCATTCTTAAAATTTATACACTGAAGTGACAAAAGTCATGGGATACCTCTTAATATCGTATCGGCCCTCCTTTCGCCCTGCGAAGTGCAGCAACTCGACGTGGCATGGACTCAACAAGTCGTTGGAAGTCTTCTGCAGGAATATTGAGCCATGCTGTCTCGATAGACGTCCATAATTGTGAAAGCGTTGATGGTGCAGGATTTTGGGCACGAACAGACCTCTCGATGAGGTCCCATAAATGCTCGATGGGATTCATGTCGGGCGATCTAGGTGGCCAGATCATTCGTTGGAATTGTCCAGAATGTTCTTCAAACCAATCGCGAACAGTTGTGGTCCGGTGACATGGCGCATTGTCATCCATAAAAATCCCATCGTTGTTTGGGTACATGAAGTCCATGAATGGCTGCAAGTGATCTCCAAGTAGCTGAACATAAGCATTTCCAGTCAATGTTCGGTCCAGTCGCACCAGAGCACCAAGTCCATGCCATGAAAAAACAGCCCACACCATTACGGAGCCACCACCAGCTTGAACAGTGCCTTGCTGACAGTTTGGGTCCATGGCTTCGGAGGGTCTGCACCACACTCGAACCCTACCATCAGCTCTTACCAACTGAAATCGTGACTCATCGGACCAGGCCACGGTTTTCCATTCATCTAGGGACCAACCGATATGCTCACGTGCCCACGAGAGTCGCTGCAAGCGATGTCGTTCTGTCAGTAAAGGCACTCGAGTCGGTCTTCTGCTGGAATAGCCCAAGAAAGCCAAATATCTCCGCACAGTTCTAACGTACAAGTCACTTGTACGTCCCACATTGATTTCTGCGGTTATTTGACGCAGTGTTGCTTGTCTGTTAGAATGTACGACTCTTTGCAGACGTCGCCGGTCTCGGTCGTTAAGTGCAGGCGGTCGACCACTGCGCTGTCCATGGTGGGATGTTATGCCTGAAATTTCATACTCTCGGCACACTCTTGACACAGTGGATCTGGGAATGTTGAATTCCCTAACGATTTCGGAAATGGCATGACCCATGCGTCTAACTCCAACTAACATTCCGCGTTCAAAGTCTGTTAATTCCCGTCGTGCGGTCATCATCACGTCAAAACCTCTTCACATGAATAACTTGAACAGAAATGAAAGCTCTGCGAAAGCACTGCGCATTTATACCTGTTCTACGCGATGCTACTGCCATCTGAAAATTTGCATATTGCTATCCCATGACTTTTGTCACTTCAGTGTAAAGGCAACTTATGTGCGTATATGAAATACTATATTTTATCATCCACTATTTCCTTGTGGTAAATATTTCAGTTAGCTGTACTGCAAATATTTCAATGCGTAAAGCTTGTTATCTACAGTTACATCTCCAACAACAATGAGATACGAAACACATTTCTATTTCAACAAACATTACAATAACCAGACAAGATTCGCCAGAATAATAAATGATTGTTCGTTATCATTTTACGATTAATATTTATGAAGCATAATTCCGCCATGTTATTATTCCGTTTCAATGGATATTATATTCACGAAACGTAATTGAATTTTAAAGAAATGAGAAATCTTCGCCCTGAAGCCGTAGACAAGGATTGCTCGTAGAAACATTTCGTATGCAAATGACAAAATTTGAATGAAAAAATAACCAGAAGCAGATGATGAATTTTGTGTGATTTCACCATTCTTGGAATCTCGTGGGATGTGCAGATAATTTCGCTTCTGTTGCCATTCGGAGAAAGGAAATAGTTTAAATATATGTAAGAAAATTAAATCTCTGTGAGGAAATATTCTTGTTCATAAAAGTCCTTTTCCTTAAGTTTATTTGATTAGATGTTTCATCAAATAAAGTAACGGAAAGATCTGCATCAATGTAAATGTCAAGAAATTTTGAAAGTCAATTATTCCTTCGTTTTAATATTTTTATAAAAATTAAGAATTAAAACAATTATTAAAAATCCGTTGACGATATTTGCAAATTAATGGATTTCATATAAGACTAAATGATTTGAAAAGATTTTCATTTTTAACACATTTTGAATATTTACTTTACATTTTATTTATGTTCAAAATAATTTCTGAGTTACCATTATAAAAAAATAATATTGTTTATTTGATATGATAAATATCTTTTTGGATTATGTTAAAATTATACATTCGGTTTAATCTTTTGGAATGTATTTGTTATTTTTTAAATTTATAAAATATGCATTGAAACTGTAAAGCTAATATTTACATAGAAAAAAAAAGATAATTAAAAGCAATAAACAACAAATTAAGGAACACAATTACTGAAATATATTAACTTTAAATCATTTAAAATTTGTGAAATTAGAAAATAATTTCGTTTAAATAAAAGATTACATTTTACGGTATTAAAATATTTTGGTGTGATTTAAATAAATGTAATGAATAAAATAAAAAAAATATATATATTAGGCTGGGTCGATATACAAGTTACCCTTAGAATTTAGAATTTAAAGTAAGAGCAAAACGTATAATATCAAACCTAAAAATTAAAAGAACTGTAGAATACCAAACAATTTTCTTTTGTTTGAAAAAATATTGTTTTCAGTTTGAAATAAAATTCTCTTTGCTTCCAAGAGACGTTTTGTTTTTGAACAATTTTACATTATATAAATATTAGTTTATTAACAAATATAGTTAATAAATATTACACATATATATATTATGTATATATGTATAAATATTATGTTTCTTATACATAATATTAGTAAAATAAATATTATGAATAAATAAAATGCTATGAAAGTTTGACAAAGAGTTTTAATATATTATGAAATTGCTAAAAAAAAAAAAAAAAAAAAGTCATGAAAGAAATTTAAAAAATAAAATTACAGATTTCAATAAATTTCTAAAATTAAAAATGGTCATTGAAGCCTTGAACCCTATCTCTCAAATACAATGTATACACAATTTTTGTATAAAAAAGAAAATAAAAAATAATAAATAAATATATTAAAATTTATTATTTAAATTTAAATTAAAAAATTTAAAATTATATAAAAAATAATTGATTAATAAAAAAATAAAAAAATTTTAATAAATAATTTGAAAATAAATAAAAAATTTATTATTTAAGTCATTTATTAAATTAAATTTATTTCTTTCGTTATAAATATAAGTCAGAATTCAATTTGTTAAAGTTAGCACTCTATTTAATCTGTCAAGTAAATTTTCAGAAATGAAATGATTAGTAAATTTAAATTAAACGCATTTAAGCATTTCAAAAATATATTATTGTAAGTTACCAACTTTTTGTTTTATTAATTTACATATTAAATATTTTTATAAGCTTCTTCAAGTTTATATTTCTTGTATTGCTAGCAAAATTTCCAAGACATGATGGCTTTATTTGTTTTTATGTGTTTTATTTGCTATTTGTCTGCCGTTTTAGTGCTAAATGACACTAGATCAAATTTACTAGAATTCGTAAAAAATAACCAAAAATGTAATTTTTTACATTACTTTTAAATTGTTATAGTTCCATGGTTTCAGCTTTGTATCTGCTCAAGAAGACGGAGATTTCTGAATTATTTTTCCACTTTGTGGAAGAAAAGATTAGTTGGAATGTTGCAGGATATTGCAAAATGGGTTACTTGTCTGTCGTTATAGTGCTAAATAACGACTGATCAAATTTCCCAGAATTCATTAAAAAAACCAGTGCAATAATTTTCATTTCTTACAAATTGTTAAAATACCATGGTTTTGTGTAAATGTAAACAACAAATAATAAAACATTTTTTTTTAAAGCTGTCGTTAAATTTACCGTAATCGATCAAAAAAAATTTAAATTTGAAATTAACGCTTCGTTTAATCTATCAAGTTAAGTTTCAAAAATAAGAAAATTAGTAAATTTTAATTAAAATCATTTAAAAAATTGGAAATGTATTTTTGTAAGTCACCACTGTTTTTATTTTATTAGTTCAACATTTTTTATGGACTAACAGAATTCAATAATATTAAGAAACAAATATTTAATACTTTTATACCATTCTTAAAATTTATACACTGAAGTGACAAAAGTCATGGGATACCTCTTAATATCGTATCGGCCCTCCTTTCGCCCTGCGAAGTGCAGCAACTCGACGTGGCATGGACTCAACAAGTCGTTGGAAGTCTTCTGCAGGAATATTGAGCCATGCTGTCTCGATAGACGTCCATATTGTGAAAGCGTTGATGGTGCAGGATTTTGGGCACGAACAGACCTCTCGATGAGGTCCCATAAATGCTCGATGGGATTCATGTCGGGCGATCTAGGTGGCCAGATCATTCGTTGGAATTGTCCAGAATGTTCTTCAAACCAATCGCGAACAGTTGTGGTCCGGTGACATGGCGCATTGTCATCCATAAAAATCCCATCGTTGTTTGGGTACATGAAGTCCATGAATGGCTGCAAATGATCTCCAAGTAGCTGAACATAAGTATTTCCAGTCAATGTTCGGTCCAGTCGCACCAGAGCACCAAGTCCATGCCATGAAAAACAGCCCACACCATTACGGAGCCACCACCAGCTTGAATAGTGCCTTGCTGACAGTTTGGGTCCATGGCTTCGGAGGGTCTGCACCACACTCGAAACCTACCATCAGCTCTTACCAACTGAAATCGTGACTCATCGGACCAGGCCACGGTTTTCCATTCATCTAGGGACCAACCGATATGCTCACGTGCCCACGAGAGTCGCTGCAAGCGATGTCGTTCTGTCAGTAAAGGCACTCGAGTCGGTCTTTCTGCTGGAATAGCCCAAGAAAGCCAAATATCTCCGCACAGTTCTAACGTACAAGTCCTTGTACGTCCCACATTGATTTCTGCGGTTATTTGACGCAGTGTTGCTTGTCTGTTAGAATGTACGACTCTTTGCAGACGTCGCCGGTCTCGGTCGTTAAGTGCAGGCGGTCGACCACTGCGCTGTCCATGGTGGGATGTTATGCCTGAAATTTCATACTCTCGGCACACTCTTGACACAGTGGATCTGGGAATGTTGAATTCCCTGACGATTTCCGAAATGGCATGACCCATGCGTCTAGCTCCAACTAACATTCCGCGTTCAAAGTCTGTTAATTCCCGTCGTGCGGTCATCATCACGTCAAAACCTCTTCAATGAATAACTTGAACAGAAATGAAAGCTCTGCGAAAGCACTGCGCATTTATACCTGTTCTACGCGATGCTACTGCCATCTGAAAATTTGCATATTGCTATCCCATGACTTTTTTCACTTCAGTGTATTGTTGTATTTTTTCCAAAATTCCCGAGACACGATGACTTTATTTTATGCTTCTAAGACAATATTTCAATATTCATTGGGATAATTAAGTTTAATAATTAACGTTCCTATTACTTTATGATAACGTAGCTCCCAAAATGAAATAAATTTCGTATTTCCCTTGATAAGTCAGTAGTTAATTGTTAACATTTTTAACATTTCGTGTAATCAAATTAATTCGTCGAAATGTCCTAACGTAGGCCATTCTTATCCCGCAGGATACAAATTATAAATAAAAAAATATTCAAATATCCTTTTGATTACTTTTCAGAAACTCTGCAAATTGTCCTCTTATCAAATAAGATTACTTATATCTTCATCGTAAGAATTCGATTAATTTCCATTCAGTGCGAATTTCTCACATAAAAGCGATAAAGATATAAAAACAGTTGTCAGAAAACAACTAAACTTAATTGAATATTAAATTCGAGGGAAAATAAATTTTCCTTTGGGGGGAAAAAAAGAGGGAAAAATATAACAAAAACTAATCCAATAACGGCGTTCCACTACCTTACAAATTAGGCAAGGTAGTGTCATTTTCTGACATAATTGTGATATCGATTTAATTTTTTAAAAAAAAATAATCATTTTATCTTTTTCCTTCGTGGTAATTTTATAATGTTTAACGATTTTCTAAGCGAAAAATGTGTAGTAATTTAAAAAAAAAAAAAAATTCTTAGCCGCTGTTTATGTAATCATAAATTGAAGTAATTCGAGTTAAATTTCTTAGAGGGAAGGTCTAGAAATACACACGGGTAACATCTTAAGCTGGGAAGGAGTGACATTGCACCTCTAGGCTATTACCGCTCTATTGTAACCAAGTACCAGGCAAAATTAAATATTCAGGATTTATTCTAGCATAGGGCGAGTGGTAATTGTCGAGTTAGGCTCTTGATAAACGATAAACGCCGTCTCATGTATTAATACGTCACGTTTCGGAACAATAATTGCATTAAAAGAGCTCCGTTTTTTTTGGGAGGTAAACATATCTGCTTCTTGTAGGAGCATGCTTTAAATTAATTAATTAAACGTTCTCCGAGTCTGTGAGCTCTGTTATGGGAGGGAATTTATGGAATTTGCGTTTAAGTACGCATGCGATAATGATGAAGTATTTCGTTTAAAAGAAATGAAAACAATTTCTATTTTTCTACATTTCGTTTTCTGCTGCTTAAGTTTTAAAAGTATTCTAAAGCCTTTGGAGTTTTGGAAGTTTACATCGAGGAAGTTTATATTAAAGCGTAATTTTTAATATTTTGTGTAGTGCAGTTGTGAAAACAACGTGTTATTGTTTTTAAATGATGGGCAGAGATGTGGTTATCCAGATTTTCAGTGTTATTCAGTTTGCAAGAAGGAAAGTCTGAATTACATTGAAATTACTGCATTCAAATTTAGCTATCACTATATTGTGCGAGTAAACCAATGGAACAATTGTAGGCATTGATATCCTCCATTCTATATACTTGAATGTTGATGACTAGGATTTTCGTGCTATTATCTTGACCTCAAAGAATCACTCTTCCCGTTTCATTATTGGAAAGCGAGCACTTGATGCCACATGCTCCGGGTTCGAGTCCCCGGTACCATGGATGTTTGTACTGGAAATCTATAAAGGATGGATGTTTGTTCGGAATCCACTTTAAACCATAGGTTCCGCTCTAGTATGACTGTAGAAGGTGGAGTGTAGGGCTGAAAATCCTATTCCGTAAATGAGAACATCTCCTGTCTCGAAATCTGCAAATGGGCAGACGGTGTTGACTCACCATGGATCTGTTGTGGCCCAATAAACAAGATATATAATCATTATAGTTATTCGTGGTTCTTCTAGTGTTATTATTATAGTTATTAATTTGTGACATAAACATAAAGGAAAATGTGAAAATATCAGCTTTATTTTGCTCTGTCTGGTATTATTATATAATTAGTGTTCATTTTATATTTTTTATTTTGTAATTTTTTAAATTTAATATCTTACAATTTTCAATATTATTTTACCCTATAACACTACGTTTTTTTTATTACATGGGTGAGCCTGATAAGTATTTAATGTGAATTCTGAAATTTCTATTGCCAAATTATTTTAGTATCACTGTTTTTTCGCAAACAATATTTTTAAGTGAGCATTTTTTAGGAATAGGAATGTAAATGTCAGCAATATTCTGAAACAATTTTCTTTCGCCTATTACGCAAGAAGAGAAGGGAATACTTTCACATCTTCTCCTACCATCTGACTACTCGTTACGGGAGAAAATACCTCTCGATAGCTGCGCCATTTTCTTTCTAAGCAGAGAGTTGGATAGTTAAAAGTTTGAAGTTCGGATAACTGTAACTGTATCTCCAGATTTTTTTATAGAACGATCGCACAAGGAAAAGGACGTTATAGAAGGACGTCGCATTGAAAAAGCAGCTTGTCTTGAAATATATATATCTATTTTTAAATTTTTCAGATGAGTCACAATAATCTACAACTTTTATAGTATTTCATATTTAAAAGATCAAATATATTTTAATTTGAACAATACTAATATATTTCTAAATCGTTTTGAAATTTATATAACAGGAATATGGTTTTCAAATTTTTATAACGTTTATTTGAACAATACTTATATATTTCTAAATCGTTTTCATTTTTTTATAATATTTATTCGTAAAATACTAATATATTTTTAAATTGATTTCAAATTTTTATATCGTTTTCGAATTTTCATCGTTTTTCAATTTTAATAATATTTAATTGAGCAATACTAATGTATTTCTAAATCCTTTTTCAAATTTTTATAAAAAAAATATCGTTTAATATTTATCTAAATATTTATTTGAACAATACTAATATATTTCTACCTCGGTTTCAAATTTTTATATGGTTTTCAAATTTTTGTAATATTTATTTAACCAATACTAATATATTTGTTAATCGTTTTCAAATTTTTATAATTTCGTTATAAAAAATGGCAGATATAATAAAGACAAATGACTTTTATTTATTCTTCGTCTAAAAATCGCCATTAAAAACGAAAGACAAAAATTTTTAGTTCTACAAATATTCATCCTAACTCTTTAAAACTACATTTATGTGACTTAAATTAACATTTATAGATGAAGTTTAATAGTAATATTGTTGTTATTTATTATTTGTTTATTAAGATTTATAGATGAAGTTCATTCCCAAATGTTTCCATGAAATAACTATTTATTTAGACATAAATGTTCAATTTTGATACAGATATGTTTATGGTATATTTATTGTACTAATAAAATATTGTATAGGTACTTAGCAAAAAAGCAATTGAAAATTAAAGCTTATTAGAATTTTTAGAGATTAAAAATCATTAAACTTATGATTAAAGCTTACATTAAGAGCATCGTATTTTCTTTAAACATGTCATAGTTAGATTTTTGAGACCATATATAAATAGAAGTAGGTAAAGATATTTGAAAAAAAAATAGTGTTGAATATTTTCTTGAATCTACCATGTAAATTTCATGCTTTTTAAAGCAGTATTTTGTTAAATTTTCTTTCACAATACATAATAATTTTTTGACTTGAATTTTTTTGCTATATTTGAAATAAAATTATTAATTTGTTTTAAAAGATTTTAAGGAAAATTCAATAGAAATTCATGTCACTTCTTCGACTTAGTGCATTTTGATCATATAAAATGATAAAGTTCTGTCCAAATACTATACCAAATACTAGTACCTTTAAAACTTCAATACCCTATGCAGTTATTTTAATTTGGGGAATTTTCGAGTGTTTAGAAATCGTTCTTTATTGATTTAAATCCTAATACATTCGTAACGTAATATTGCACAATTTATAATCTAGATCTTTAAGCAGGCATTTGATAGCTTATTTATATAATAATAATTATATAGAACGAATCAATTTAATATACCAACTGTGAGTGCTTTAAAGATTCGGGACTCATATAGGAAAATATCTCAAGAGATTGCAATAGCCCGTAAATTGAATGAAGGTTACCACAGCAATTGGATATCAAAGCAAGTCTATATTTACCTGTCCAGACCTACGATGTTTAATCAGACAGGTCGTACGGTTTATAGATAGCTTATGTAGAATTCCACACAAGCCGAGAACGTGATTTAAGATCTCAGCGCTTCCATGTTGATTTATAGCACAGGGATCATCCGACTGAATAGAACTGCGATATTTTTCCATATTCCAACTTTTTTGCAAACATCAGCACTCCGCAATTGAAAAAGGTAAAACTTTTCAGCAGAAAAATTTACATTACAGCTGTAGTAAAAAAGAAGAAAAAGAAAAAAAAAAAAAAAAAGTATTTTTACGAATCTTCTGTGAATTTCGTCAAGGCGTAGGCTGGAGTTTTTAGTGTACTTTACAGTGTCGTTTTTTATATAGAGCATAGATCTACGGACGCGCGAAAGTATATATTTATGTTTGGCAGAGATACAGTTAGATTGTTGGTGATGTTTTCCCTACTTTTTTCCCTCTAGGGATATATGAACTTTTTTTGAAGGAAGAAGTCTGGTTTACTGTAACACATTCATAGGTTTGTCCCAAAGAGGGACGGCATTGACATAGGAAGTAACTTTCCCGTATGTCCAGTCCTGTTGGTCTAAAAGTTGTAAAGAAATTTTGAGTTTTCTTCAAAATGTATTCTCGGCGGATAAATATGAGGCTATCCTTCATTCACATTTATCATTTTTAGTTGTAAATTTTTTTTCTATGTATGTTGTTGCAAAAAAGGAAGGACAGAATTTATTTTACAAGTGTGCAATCTTTATATGGATGTCACCATATATTTTGTGAAATTTTTCTTGAATTCAAAAGTCTCCAAAATGCTTTAAAATAGAAATTTAAAGCAGATATTGTTATGTTTTTCTAAAAACAGGCCTTAAAGATTTTGTTAAATTGATGCCAAATAGATTGCCAATATTATTGTAATGTCCGACTCGTGGCCAGTGGTGCACCAGCAGGCAGAAGGACTTTGGTTCGAATTCGCTGGCAACGACTATTGCAGTCGCTGTTTTCCGGTAGGAGGTGAATTGATGAGGATTCTGGGAACGTGTAAAGTTTCACTTGATAGGTTGGGTGGGAGTTTTCAGGAATTTTTTCACATGTGATTCGCAAGTGTAAGGTAATAGTCCCTAAAGTCAGGTAGAACTCATGCCTAATTGGTGGGTTATTTGTGTCATACGTAAGTGGAATATTAGACGTTATTATTATACGTTATTATACAAAATGTCCAATAAAAAAATATCTTAATTTGTGTCCTTAACAATCGATGGCCAATTGGGTAGCTCTCTGGCCTTTTGTACCGCAGACTTCAGGTTCGTATCCTGGCGGTAGCATGAATGTTTGTTAGTGGTTCAGAATCCACGTTAAGCATTAGGTCCCAGGCTAATTAGCCTAAAGTGTGCACAAAATGACAGTAGAGTGACAAACTAAACCTACATCTTTACAGCCATTTATAAACTAATTTCCTGCCACCACAGTCCCTGTTAGACCATGGCCTACTGACAGATTCCGAAACAGGAGATGGTTTATTTTTAGGTGGTAGGGCTGTCAGCCTTACTCCCTATAATCATATTAGAATGGGATATATGGCTTTAAGGGGGGGTTTTGAACCACTACAAATGTCCATGGCACGGCCTGGACACCGAGTGTCGGAGCGCTAGTCACTCGGCCATCAGGCCTTAACAGACAAATATATTGGTACAAAAAAACTGTTGGAAAACCTTTTTTTTTCTTCTTTAATTAAGAATTTTCAAAGTATTAGGATTTTCAGCTTATTTCCTTTAAAAAAATATGCTTATTAAGTACTTTTTCCTGTCATAAATTGTAAAAAAAAAATCCATTTATAATTTTTTAACCAGATGTTTTAAAATTTAAAAAATAGTCTTTATTTAAAAAAATTTAAAAGCATGATTTTGAATGTCAATTATTTATATATAATAAGTATATCATAAGTGATAAATCAGTTATTTATATATAATATGTGAGTTATTTATATAGCATTAATTTATATTATTATACATACCATTAATATATACAATATGTTTTTTAAATGTACAACACGTATTAATTACCAAATATACAATAAACATATTATAAAATCACCAGACGATCAGCTCAACAATAGTGAAGATAATCGTTTCGTTTCAATTTCTAAATCACGGTTGAATTAATTCCATATTATTTTGACTTACTAATATAAAATCATGGAATTTACTTCCTATAGTAAATTTTCTCTATTCATTTAATGATAATAATAAAATATCTTTGCTAGATGTTAGACAGAAACTGATATGGTTCTCCTAAAATAGCTAACATAAAACGTCCCCATTTATTTAAAGTCATCTAAACAGATAAAATTGGATTTTCATAGAAGGTTTCAAACAGTACTGGTTGTAAGCAATATACATAATTAATTAATAAAATATTTCAAGAAAAGTAAAATGAACGTGAAATAGTTAAAATTTGTTAAAATTTTAAATCGCTAAAATAAAAAAATTAATTTTCGTTAATTGATAATTTTAAATTAAAATTAAAATTTAACAAAATTATCTCTGCATTTAAATTCATTTTTAATGTTAACATAATTACTTTTGAAATTGTAAACACATAATTGTTTTAAATAAGACTATTGCTTATATTATCATGCGTAAATAAGTATTACGTTACTGCTCTTTTTTAAAATAAGTTGATTCGTTAGTGTTGACTTTCTCGGTTTTTTAATTCCATAAAATTCTATTTATTTTATGCCTGAGGACAAATAGAGCGGAAATACGTTTCCAAATTTACATAGAACAAAATTGAACAAAAAGAAAATTTAATTCTCGTCATTCAAATAAAACTCTTCATTCTACCTTTACAAATAATCAGGTGCAAACGATTTTGTTTGCACAACTCTTCTGCAACACATTTGTCTTGGATTCCCAGACGCATCACTCGCCAGGATAATAAGAGATTCTTTTATTGTCATTTTCACCCCTATTTACAACCTTACCGATGAAGAACAAAGAAATCAATAAACCTATAATTAATTAAATTTGAGCCAAACACTACTTCCCTTCTCTGCAGGGAATTCTGAAAATGATCCTGCTTACAAGTTTTTGCTAACGATTTGCTTTTTTAAAAAATGAGCTTCGAGACTGACGGTGGCAACAAGGTAAATAGCCCGCCATTTTGTTTTATTTCTGTTTCCGAAGTACGAAATCTTTGCTTTTGTTCCGAATTTGCGTTCGTTTGTTTGGAGTAAAGTTGGTCTTTGGAATAAGTAATCTCTTTTTTTCTTTAATTCGTTAATTCGCCATCTATTGTGATTTTTATTTTGTGTAAAACTGTTCTAAGGATAATAAAATACAATTTATATTGTAATAATGATTTTTCCAATAGCTGTTTCCTCCAATAGTCTGTTTCGTCCAATAGTGTTACAAAATAGAATATTATGAATTTATTTTCCAATTCTAAATTTATATCTGCGTGTATAACGTTTTATGTTCTGAACTTAAAGTTGAATTGGAAAATATTAGCCAAAAATTATTACCATAATTTTTTTTGTTTTTTGATAATTCTACTTAAACTTCGTGTAATTTTCTACATTTTATAATTTGTGTTATCAACATATTTGCCTTCAATTGATAATTCTTTAAATTGAAAGTTAATAATAAATAATAAGTAATACTTAATAACTTTATATAAGTTAATAACTTTAACTTATATTCAATTTATAATTCTTGTAATAATTTTATTCGATAAAAATTTATTAGACTATAAAAGCAAATCTGGCTAAAAATTTCTAAGAACATTAAATTTTCAGTAAGATGTTTTAATTGCTAAATACGAGCATTGTTTAAAATCTAAGCATTGCTTATAATTTTTAGCTTTAAAATATCGAAGCATTGTTTAGAATTATTAGCTTTTGTTCTGAATTTGCGTTCGTTTGTTTGCTGGAAAAGTTGTTCTTTGGAATAAGTTAATATTTTTTTTTTCTTTAATTTCTTAATTCACCATCTTTTGTTATATTTTTTTTGTAAAAAGTAGTTCTAAGCATAATCAAATTCGATTTATATTGCAGTAATGTTTATTCCAATGACTGTAAAATGAAATAAAACAGAATATTATGTATTTATTTTCCAATTCTAAATGTAATATATATATGCATATAATGATAATTTTTCTGAATTTAAAGATAAATCTCAAAATAGTAGGCAAAATGTATTAACAGAATTTTATGTTTTTTGATAATACTTCTTAAATTTCTATATTTTATTATTTATTATATTATAAAAGCAGGCCTGGTCAAATAAATCAATAAGAACATTAAATTTTCAGTGAGTTGTTTTAATTGCTTAATATTAACATTGTTTAAAATCGAAACATTGTTTAGTATTGTTAGCATCAAAATATCGATGCATTGTATAGCATTGTTAACAATTAAATATCGAATATTTGCTAGAATTGTTAGCACTAAATTATGGAATCATAATTAGCAACATGATTCCATATTTTAGTTATAACAATTAAGCAAATATACAGGAACGTATAGTGTTAGGCACGTATAGTTTATAATCATTTACAGCCACGTATAGTGTTTCTTTACATTTTGTACCAAAGGTAAGAATTAGATGACATAAAAAAAAGTACGGTTTCACCCAATTCTATTGACAAAATTAATTTGTTTCCATGAGTACCTTCAGAGTACACCATAAATTAAATTTTCCTCATCTATATATATTTCTTATTTAGAAACATAAACCCAAAATCCTTCAAGGAACTCTTGTTGAAATTATCTTACATAAAAGTGACAAATAGACTTAAGGCACCATAAACAAAACCGAAACTGCTTGCTGTAACATCTTCAAAATGTTCAACTCCAACTGATCTTTTAATGAAAAATATGATTTCGGCTCTTCCCTCCACCCCGCTAAGATAGAGTCAGGGCATAAGACACTCACAGTCCTCTGGTTCCCTTTTCAAATAAGCCTGCGATTTATGTAGGTTGGCGGATTTGACTAAGCAATTTATGACGTTAATTTATCTAACCCGTTTTAATAAGCCAGATTTGGCGACGAGATTGCAGTGGTGTGAAATATGGGACGCCAACAGGGCGCCTGGCGACCTCCGAATCATTCCCGCGATGTCTTATAAACAAAAAAAAAGTTTAGAAGCCACATTTCACCTCCAGTAGCGAGACATTATGAACGATCTCCCCGAGAAACGCATTTCTTAGGGATGTTTGGAATTGCTGTCTCATTCGACAGCGGGCATGATGTACGGGCTTGGCTAATAGGATTAATACATGTCATTTCAGGAGTACAGGAGGGTGCATTCCATGGATTGTGTTACTTAGTGTCCGAGGTACTTTAGCAAGCAGAAATGGATTTTAAAAGAAAAGTTGAGAGACTTAGGGATCTTTATAAGTGCGTTGTGTACATTTACTTTGTCACAAAGATTGTTATTTACTAAAGTACAATATGCTTTATGGCACTATTTATAATTATTTAATGGATGCATTCTTTTACCAAACGAAAAAAATTTAATATTTATTTTCAATTTTATAACTATTTATTAGATTTTTAATTAATTTCAGAAAATCTGAAATAAATAAAATCTGTAAAATCAAACATTTATTTATAGAAGTATTTAATAATTTAAAAAAACTTCTCGAGAGCAATTAAATAACCAACACATTTCTCTAATAGACAGTACTCAACTGTCTTATCAGACTTAATTTGCTATTGCCGTCTTTTGCATCAGGTTTTCGCTTATCAATTTCAAGCCATTTTGGTAATAACTATTATTATTTTCATTTGCTATTTGTGCGTGTTTTTACGGACATCACAAGCTCTATATCAATTTACTTTAAACCCTTAGGTTTCGATCTAATATGGCTCTAGAACGTTAGCCGTAGGGCTATCGTAAAAAGAAAAACTCCTGTCTCGAAATCTGTCAGTAGGTAGACGCCTTTGGCTCACCATGGGGCCGATGGTCCAATGAAGATGATGGTTTTTGGAATTTTGTTTTGGTTTTTTATTGAAGCAGAATTCATCTCTATCATAAACAATTGTATAGCTGTTTTTTTCTGAAATACTCAATTTTTTTTAAGACAACGTAAGAATTTCTTCAGTGTTTCATTGTAGTTTGGAGATATGAAAAAAAAATAAGAATATTGAAATAATAGGATCTTGAATAGGAGCCAATTGTCGATTTTACTGTACTTTATGTGTTCAACGCTTGATAAAATGACTATTTTCGTTAATGACTCGTTAAATCACTATTTTGTTTAAGATATAAGAAAAATAAATAAATATTTGGTAATTATTTTCCATTTTACAGGGGAAAAATACACTCATGTCCATAAATTAAGGATAATGAAGTTCAGGCAAAGAAAGAGACAGAAGCAAAAAAAATTTGACTTATTTGTAAAGTATATTTATTAAACAAAAGGTAAAGATAAAAAAAGATGCTATATGTTTGACATAATTAATAAAAATTGCAATTTTTACTCCCTGGAGCAAATTTCAAAAAAGAACCTATTTACAAAAAACAGTAAAACATGGTTAGTATGATGGTTAATATGGAGTATGTCTCCCGGACGATGCAATACAGGCCTTACAACGCCTAGGCATGCTAGGTATCAAATTATCAATCTGATCTTGGGAAATATTACACCACTCAACAAGCAATGCCCTCCGAAGTTCCGGTTGACAAGTGGGAGGGGTTTGACGGGCTGCAATTCGTCTGCCAAGCATATCCCACGCATGCTCTATTGGATTCAAGTCCGGTGAGTATGCTGGCCAATCCATACGGGTGATATCCTCCAATTGAAGGCATTCGTCTACAATGTTTGCACGGTGAGGACGGGCATTGTCATCCATAAACAGAAATTCAGCACCCATGGCGCCCCGAAACAAACGTGCATGTTGTTCCAGAATGACATCCCGATAGATGTGGCATGTCATCGTTACACGCTGAACATGCAGGTCAGTTCTGGAACCAAGAATAATTCCTCCCCAAACGAGCCATCCTGCGCCACCGTAACGGTGTCGTTCAATGGTGTTCTCTTGGTGGTAACGGGTACCTGGCGCTCTCCATAAGAAAGTCCGGCGAGAATCAGACTGCAAACTAAACCTGGACTCGTCGGAAAACATCACACCAGACCACTGTTGCGGTGTCCACAATGCATGCTCTCTACTCCAGGTTAATCGCAGGCGACAGTGAGTTGCGGTAAGTGGAACACATCTGACAGGCCTACGAGCATATAGACCAATGTGCCGTAAGCGTCTGTACACGGTCTGCCTTGAAACTGTCGTACCGGTAGCTGAAGAGAGCTGACGAGACCGGTCTGACGCCGTGCTCCGTCTGTTTCTTTTGGCAGTAACTGCTAAATACCGGTCCTCATTCGGCGTTGTAACTCGGGGGCGACCTGTGCTGTAACATCTACTCACATTACCATCATCTTGTAATCGTTGCCAAGGCCTGGAGATGACACTATGGGCGATTCCAAGTTCCTCGGATACTTCCAGCTGGGTACGTCCACATGCCAGTCGTCCGATAATTCTACCATGTAAAAAATCACCCAAATGCTTCCTTTGTGCCATAATTATGCGGTTATTGCATTGAAAGGCTTTTAAAGCGTTTGTGAACAATTTTACTTCTTTGCCACCATTCCTTATATACCCCTCTCTCACACTCTCGTCCTTGTGACGTACTATCCGCGCCATCTGGTGGTTTCCTGTAATTTGCCTATTCTTCTTCAAGATTTGTGTCATAATTCTGCAGGTGAAATTTTTATTTTAGAGTTCAATTTCTGTGTGATTCTGAATTATCCTTAATTTATGGACATGAGTGTATAATCATTATCGTAATATATGGTTCTTCTGATGTTATTATAACAGTTATTAATTTTGGGACTTAAAGATAAAGGAGAATGATAAATATCAGTTTTACTTTGAAATATTCCGTAATATTAAATAATTATGAGTTTATCATATATATTTTTATTTTATAATTTGTAATTTAATATTTTATATTTTTCAGTAACCTTTTACCCCTATAATACTATACTTTTTTTTTTATTTTACATAGGGGCGCCTGATAAATATTTTACGTGAATTCTGAAATTTCTATTGCCAAATTATGTTATCATTAATTTTTTTTTGTCGAATAATATTTTTAAGTTAGCAGATTTTATGGTTAAAAACCTCTTTTACTTCAAAAGAAAAATCATAGATTGTAATGGACCGTTTAGAATTTGTTTCGAGAAATTTCAGGTTTTTTTTATCTATATTCAGTAGTTTATAGGTAAATTCTAATAAATATTTAATGTGAATTCAGAAATTGCTAATTCCAGTACATTTTGTTTTTATTTATATTTTTTTGCCAAATGATGTATACATTTTTTTCTCATGCCACTTGGTATACAGCAATATCTAGACAAAGTTCAAGAATCAGTGTGATCTCATGGAAGGAAGAGTATAGGGAGGTGCAGCTTCCGTTGTGATAGAATACCGGTATGTAGAATTCTGACTTCGCTCCATGAAGCTAAAGAAGGGGAGCAAGGCCTTCCGGGGCGGTTTTTTAGGGGGAACTACCCCACATTTGCGTATCATATGAAAGAAAACCCTGATTAACAAGGCAAGATGCTGGACATCCCAAACGCCATCGAGTTTGCTCGTTTTTTGAAGTGTCGACAGTACGACAACAAAGCCACCAGCGGATCAAACCGCCGTCTTAATGCTCACCAGCGGCGCAAGCTGCCACTGAACTATGAGTCGGGTTGAAATCCAATTCTTAAAAATCGTATTTTATGGATAATAACCTTATACTTTTTTCACTTAATAAAATTTGTCAGGGATAAAGTAAAATAATAAATAATGAACTGTGTTCAAATGATTTTACAATATAATAATGATGCTATAATCAATCAATGTTTTCTTATGAAAGTAATTTAATGTATAATGACCACAATTATTATTTTTCACTTCATATTGTTTTTCTAAAATATTAGAATGTCATTTTTCCAAAGATGAATAAAACACTGGAGTTTCAATTCTGATCTACAAAATATGAATGTCAGCAATATTCTGAAATAATTTTCTTTTGCCTATTACGCAAGAAGAAAAGGGGATACTTTCACGTCTTCTCCTACGATCTGACTACTCGTTACGGTAGAAAAGACCTCTCGGTAGCTGTGCCATTTTCTTTCTAAGGAGAGAGTTGGATTGTTAAAAGTTTGGAGTTCGGATAACTGTAACTGTATCTACAGATATTTTTATAGAACGATAGCACGAGGAAAAGGATAGTATGGAAGGACGCCGTATAAAAAAGGCTTATCTTGAAATATATATTTTAAAAATTTTCATATGAGTCAATTCATATTTCATACAATAATCTACAACTTTTAAAGTATTTCCTATTTAAAACCTCGAAAAGATTTTTATTTTAACAATATTGACATAAAAATTTGAAAATGATTTGGGAAGTTATTAGTATTGTTCAAATAAATATTATAAAAATTTGAAAAAGATTTAGAAAAATATTAGTATTGTTAAAATAAATATTATAAAAATTTGAAAAGCATTTAGAAATATAATATTTGTTCAAATTTTTATAATACTTATTTGAACAATATTAATATATTTAGAAATCCTTTTCAAATTTTTATAATACATTTGTAACATCCTACTTCAAAATTGATTATATAGACCATTACGCAACCATTTGATCTCAAGAGATCTCATATATATTTGCATATCTAAAAAGATTGCAATAGCCCATTAATTGAGTGACGGTTACCATAGCAACCGGATATCAAAGAAAGTCTATATTTACCAGTTCAGATCTGCGATGTTTAATCAGACAGGTTGTAAGGTTTATAGATAGGCTATGCAGAATTCCACACAAGCCGAGAACGTGATTTAAGGTCTCTGCGCCTCCATGTTAATTTCTGGCACAGGGATCATCCGACCGAATAGAACTGCAGTTTTTTTTCCATATTCCAACTTTTTTGCAAACATCAGCACTCCGCAGTTAAAAAAGGTAAAACTTTTCAGCAGAAAAATTTACATTACAGCTGTATTAAAAAAGAAGAAAAAGTAAAAAAAAAAAAACGTATTTTTACGAATCTTCTGTGAATTTCGTCAAGGCGTAGGTTGGATTTTTCAGTGTATTTTACAGGGTAGTTTTTTATATAGAGCATAAATCTACGGACGTGTGAAAGTATATATTTATATTTGTCAGAGATACAGTTAGAGTTTTTGGCGATGCTGTCGCTACTTTTTTCCCTCTAGGGAAAAATGAACTTTTTTTGAAGATAGAACTCTGGTTTGCTGTAATACATTCAGAGGTTTGTCCCAAAGGATGACGGCATTGACATAGGAAGTAACTTTCCCATCTGTCCAGTCCTGTTGGTCTAAAAGTTGTAAAGAAATTTTGAGTTTTCTTGAAAATGTATTCTCGGCGGATAAATATGCGCTTTTCTTCATCGACATTTATCATTTTTAAGAGCAAAAATTTTTTTCTATGTTTGTTGTCGCTGAATGAGAAGTATGTTTTGAAGGGACTGTATTTTACAAGTTCTGAAATCTTGATATTGATGTCACCAGGTATTTTGTGAAACATTTCTAGGATTCAAAATGCTTTAAATTTGAAATTTAAAGCAGATATTATTATATTTTTCTAAAAACAGGCTTTAAAGTATTTATTTATTACTACCTTCTTTGTAGAATTTTTGTCAGATAGGTTGGCAATATAATTGGAATATCGAACTTGTGGTCAGTAGAGCACTAGGAGGTAGAAGTCTTTGGTTCGAATACACTGGCAGTATCAATTTCCGTCGCTACCAACAAACAGGAGGAGAATCGATGCGGATTGTAGGAACTTGTGCGAAGTGTCTTTGATAAGTTATGTGGGAGTTTTCAGGAGTTTTTTCCCATGCGACACGCAAGTGCAAGGGAATAGCCCTTAAAGTCAGATAGAACTAATACCCCATTAGTGGGTTATTTGTGGAATACATAAGTGGGTTATTATACTTTACGTATACGTTATCCATGTCATTGATTGTCTACTGTCACGCTTGAGTGACAGGTTGTTCAAATAAGCAAAAAAACACTAATTGCATGTAATATAACTATGCATATCTGCTATCAGATTTGAGTGATAGGTTGTTATTTTGCACTTGTTAAAGAATATACGTTCTTTTACCCTCGGAACGGAAGTGGTATATCTCTTCTAATGGGAAAAATGTTACTCTATTCTTTATATTATGATGCCTAAATAAATATTAACTTACTGTTCCTTTTTAAATAAAAATGATTTTGTTAGTGTTAGCTTTCTCATTTTTTCATTCCATATAATTTTGTTTATTTTATGTCTAATCGAACAAAAAAGCGTTTCTAAATTTACACGGAACAAAATGCTGGAAAAGAAAATTTAATTCTCGTCATTCAAATAAAACTACGTCATTCTACTTTTACAAATAATGAGATGCAACTGATTTTGTTTGAACAACTTTTCTGCAACCAATTTGTCTAGGATTCCCAGACCTATCACTCGCCAGGATAATAAAAGATTCTTTTATTGTCATTTTCACCCCTGTTTACTGACTCTCCGATGAAGAACAAAGAAATCAATAGACCTATAATTAATTAAATTTGAGCCAAACACTGTTTCTCTTCTCTGCAGGGAATTCTGAAAATGATCCTGCTTACAAGTCTTTGCTAACGATTTTCTTTTTTAAAAAGTAAAGTTTCGAGACTGACGGTGGCAACAAGGTAAATAGCTTGCCCGCCATTTTGCCTTATTTCTACTTCTGAAGTTTGTTCCGAATTTGCATTCGTTTGTTTGGAGTAAAGTTGTTCTTTGGAATAAGCTAATCTTTTTTTTTCTTTAATTTGTTAATTCACCATCTATTGTGATTTTTATTTTGTATAAAACTATTCTAAGGATAATAAAATATGATTTATATAGTAATAATCTCCAATAGCTGTAAAATGATTAAAAATAGAATATTATGTATTTATTTTCCAATTCTAAATTTACATCTGTGTGTATAATGTTTAATTTTCTGAACTTAAAGATGAATCGGAAAATAATAGCCAAAAATTATTAACATAACTTTTTTGTTTTTTGGTAATTCTACTTAAACTTCGTGTAAATTTGTACATTTTATAATTTGTGCTATCAGCATATCTGCCTTCAATGAATAATTCTTTAAATTAAAAGTTAATAATAAATAATAAGTAATGGTTAATAACTTTAACTTATATTCAAATTACAATTCTTCTAATAATTTTATTCGATAAAAATTTATTAGACTATAAAAGAAAGAGAAAGAACAACTAAGAAAATTAAATTTTTAGTAAGATATTTTAATTGCTAAATAAAAATATTGTTTAAAATCTAAGCATTGTTTATAATTTTTAGCTTTAAAATATCGAAGCATTGTTTAGAATTATTAGCATTAAAATATCGAAGAATTGTTTGCATTTAGACATCAAAGAATTATTTGCATTAAAATATTGTAGCATTGCTTAGAACTGACAGCACTGAAATATCGTTCATTGTTCAGAATTTTTAGTATTAAAACCATCGAAGTATTGTTTAGAATTGTTTGCATTGAAATATTAAAGCGTTGTTTATATTTGAATACAATAATTCCTAATTTTTTTCTTGTGTATTATTTCAACTCATTGCTTCATTATTTCATTACATTCATTGCTTCATTATTTCATTACATTATTTTTGTGTAATAGTATTAAAAACATTCACCAAATAATCCTTTTAGATCTATATTATAACATAACATTTATTGCGAACTGTAATATTAATTGCGAACTGTACATTTATTGCAAAATGTATTACCATTCAATTTTCTTAATTTTTTTAAATTATTTAAAAATATTATATTTCTTTTACAGGCACGTATAGTTTTTTTTTATATTTCGTACCAAGGGTAAGAATTAGATGACATCAAGAAAGAGTATGGTTTCACCAGATTCACTTGACTAAATTAATTTTTTTCAAAAGTACATTCAGAGTGCATCATAAAATAAATATATCTTTCTCTATATATGCATATATATATACAATCATATACATATATATATATATATATATATATATGTATATATATATATATGTATATATATATATATATATACAGTCTTATTTAGAAACTTGAAGCCAAATCCTTCAAGGTACTCTTCTGAAATTATTATCTTACAGCTAAGTGACAAATAGACTAAAGGTACTATAAACAAAACCGAAACTGCTTGTTGTAACATCTTCAAAATTTTCAAATCCAACCGATCTCTTAATGAAAAATATGATTCTGGCTCTTCCCTCCACCCCGTTAAGACATAAAACACTCACAGTCCTCTGATTCCCTTCACCCTCCTTTTCAAACAAGCTAGCGATTTATGTAGGTTGCCGGATTTGACTAAGCAATTTATGACGTTCATTTATCTAGCCCGTTTTAATAAGCCAGATTTGGCGACAAGATTACAGTGGCGTGAAATATGGGACTCCAACAGGGCGCCCGGCGACCTCCAAATCATTCCCGCGCTGTCTTATAAACAAAAAAGAAAGCTGAAAGGGGGGAGACCCTGCCGGTTTGGAAGTCACATTTCACCTCCAGTAGCGAGACATTATGAACGATATCACCGAGAAACGCATTTCTTAGGGATGTTTGGAATTGCTGTCTCATTCGACAGCGGGCATGATACACGGGCTTGGCTAATAGGATTAAGACACGTCATTTTGGGAATACTTGAGGGAGCCTTCCGTGGATTATGTTACTTAGTTTCTGAGGTTCTTTACCAAAGTTTAAAAGAAAAATGGAAGGACTTAGGAATCTTTATAAGTGCATTGTGTACATTTACTTTGTTACAATGATCGTTACTTACTAACTTGTAATAAGTTTTATGGCACGATTTAGAAAAGTTCACTGCATCTTTTTACGACACGAAGTAAATTAAATACTTCCATTTCATAATTTTATTACAGTTTTACATCAGAAAAAGGAAATAAATAATGCGTCAAATAAATAAAACATGTATAAAGTAACATTTGTTAAGAGAAATAATTATTAATTTAAAAAAAAAAACACAAATATCTCAAAAACAATTATATAACAAACAACACATATCTCTAATAGACAGGCCCATTTTTACAAAGTATACTTTTTATTTTTAATGCAGGTATAAGAGTAAACAGATTCTAACTCAAACGGGGACCGACATTTCCATTGTTATAAATTAATCTTTAATTATCTCTAAATAAGTGAAATGCTGTTGAATATAAGCACCTTCTTTCAATGCAGCCACGATTTTACTTTCATCAATAATTTATCCTTTTTCTAATGTTATTTTATAATTTTATTCCCTATTACTTACAATATCTGATGGTATTTCATTTTGGTAAAAAATGTAAAGAACAGAAAGCCCACGCGTTTTGGTAACAGAAATGCACATTTGATTTTAATCTCATGAATAATTTACCCTTTTTTAACTTGATTTTATAATATTATTCACTATTACTTAAAATATTTCATGATATTTCATGTATACGTCAAATGTGTAAAGAATTGACAGAAAATCCACAAGTTTTGTTCCACAGTTTTATATATTTTTGATACAAAATGATTTTACATTTTTAAGCGGTTTTTATGACAATGAAATTCAAGTAATTTTTTTGTAAAAAATTACTTGACTTGTATGAAATGGATTTACTTGATTTTCAATGTCATAAGAATGTTTTTTTTCCCCGAAAATTTTTAATTTATACAGTTGAGTAATTTTTTTAGCATAAGAATAGTTTTCATTAGCTACAAATAACCTGAAACATATTGTTAAATTAAATGAAACGATAGTATTTAAAATATATTGTTCGTTAAAGTATATGATTCGTTCATTCATAAGGATACAATCTTTATTCAGCGAATACTTTTCTGAAATTGTTTGTCTTTAGAGAGAAAAGTATACTCCCGATCAAGTTTTTATGCTTTCAATTATTCTTTCAATGCCTTATTACTTTAAATATTTTAATTATAAAAAATGTATATTACGTTTATAAATTTAATTATTTGTCCTTAATTATAATGTGTTATAAACACTTTTAGTTAAAATAAAATTTTTTCGAAAATTCTTTAAAACTAACGATAATTTGAATTCAATAAAAAAAGACGTATACCAGTAAATTTGTCATATTTTCACTTTAAATGATGTGCATGTAAAGAGCAAAAAAGTTTACAAACGTATAGTTGAAAAGGATAAAATTTAAATTAAATGAATGGTAATGCATTTTAAATAATTTAAATTGAAATCTCACACAAGAAGACTCCATTTGTAACGAATAAGTTTTTGTGATTATTTTGCTTCTTTACAAAAAAAGATTATGAGTGAATAAATAATTAAATAAAATTTTTTATTAAATTCAAATATGAACAAATTTCCACATATCATTATAACATTTATTTCAAACGTTTTAAAAATATAAAATTTTGCTGTCCTTTCAATAAAAAAAAAAAAATAATAATAATGGAAGCACTTTAAGTACATAATATTTTATTTACTTTTAAATCGCAATTTATTAATTTATAAATATTTATTGTAACGTATTGTATGTATAATCAGATGAATAAGGGAAAAGGCGGTTAATTTTCAAATAAAATTTTGTTGTACTGTCAAAACAATGTGCCATATTTATTAAAAGAAATGCGTACATGCATAGTTTATTGCAAAACATACATCTTATTTTAAGCAATGATTAAATGTTTGCAAACACTTGCCAAAACGTTTAACTCAGTTAATTAATAAAATGCTTTGCCAAATTAAATTAAAAAGAAAAAAAAATGAATAAGCGAAAAGCTAATTTTTTAATTATATTATATTATGTAAGTTAATTATATTATATAATTAAATTTTTTAAGCTGAAATTTTATAATGATACTTATATGATAGTATAAATTTTTTTTAATAATTCTTAAGTCATCATCAATGGCGCCACAACCCCATGGTGGGCCAAAGCTATCTGTCTGCTTGAAGATTTCTAGGCGCTAGATGATTCTTTTTACGGGCTAGGGTTGTCAGCCCTACGCTCAACGGCCGTATTATTACCCCGACCTACGATTTAAAGTGGATTCCGAACCACTACAAACATCCATGGCACTACCGGGACACGAACCCGAAACCTGTGTCACTGAGCACCAGAACTCAATAGTTCTTAAGAGCCCCCCAATAGTTCTTAAGTAGCACTGCTAAATATTTATAATTCTTATATTATATTAAATTCTTTTTATAATTCTTATATTATGTTAAATTCTTTTAATAACTCTGATATAAATTTTAAATTGTAATAATTCATATATAACAGTTAAATTCTAACATTAATACTTACATAATGTAAAATTCTTATAATAAAATTTATTTAACAAATAAAATTCTTATAATAATTCTTATGTATCGTTGCCAGATTCTTATAGTTCTTATGTAGCGTTAAATTCCTTTAAAATTTCTTATATAACTATGTTAAATTTTATAATAATTCTTATATAACATTGTTAAATTATTATAGCAATTCTTATATAACATTATAAAATTTTTATAATAATTCTTATATCACAATGTTACATTTTTTGAATGATTCTTATATAACAATTTTAAGTTACATATCTCTCCTAATTTAATATTTATCATTTTTTAAATTAAATATAATTATTAAGAATGAAGCTCTTAATTAACTAAACAAAATTACACAAACACAGTTTATGTGTGTGTATGTGAAATACAACTATTTTCATGTGTTAAATATTTCAGTTAGTTGTACTGCAAATATATCAATGCGTAAAGCTTGTTAACTACAGTTACATCTCCAACAACGATGAGATACGAAACACTTTCTATTTCAACAAAAAATTACAATAACGACACAAGATAAGCAGAATAATAAATGATTCTTCGTTATCATTTTACGATTAATATTTATGAAGCATAATTCTGCCATGTTATTATTCCGTTTCAATGGATATTATATTCACGAAACGTAATTGAATTTTAAAGAAATGCGAAATCTTCGCCCTGAAGCCACAGACAAGGATTTCTCGTAGAAAATTTTGTATTCAAATGATAAAATTAGAATGAAAAAATATCCGCGAGCAGATGATGAATTTTGTGTGATTTCACCATTCTTGGAATCTCGTGAGATGTGCAGATAATTTCGCTTCTGTTGCCATTCGGCGAAAGGAAATAATTTAAATATATGTAAGAAAATTAAATAGCTGAGAGGAAATATTCTTATTCATAAAAACCCTTTTCCTTAAGTTTATTTGCTTAGATGTTTCATCAAATAAAGTAACGGAAAGATTACATCAATGTAAATGTCTAGAAATTTTAGAAGCCAAATATTCCATTTATTTAATATTTTTTTAAAAACTAAGAATTAAAAAACTTATTACAAATCCATTGACGTTATTTGCAAATTAATGGATTTCATATAAGACTGAATGGTTTGAAAAGATTTTCATTTTCAACTCATTTTGAATATTTACTTTACATTTTATTTATGTTTAAAATAATTTCTCAATTACCATAATAAACAAATATTATCGTTTATTTTATATGATAAATACCTTTTGGGAATTTATTAAAATGATACATTTATGTTTAATCCTTTGGAATGAATATATTATTTTTAAAATTGATAAAATATGTATTGAAACTGTACAACTAATATTTAAATGAAAACAAAAAAAGAATTAAAAACAGTAAACAACAAATTAAGGAACACAATTACTAAAATATATTAAAAATATTAAGTTAAACATTAAATCATTTAAAATTTGTAACATTCAAAAATAATTTCTGATAAATAAAAGAGTACATTTTGTGGTGTTAAAATATTTTGTTGTGATTTAAATAAATTTAATGAATAAAATAGAAAACAGTAAAATAGAAATATAATCGACTGGGTCGATATATAGACTGCCCTTAAGATTTAGAATATAATGCAAGAACACAACGCATAACAGCAAACTTAAAAAATAAAAAAAAAATCATAGAATTCCAATTTTTTTTTCTTTTGAAAAAATTCTGCTTTCACCAGACATTTTTTTAGAACAATTTTATATTTAGATAATTTTTTTTAAGTCGTGAAGGAAATTTAAATATATATTAAGTATATAAAACTTTAACAAGGAATTTTGAAATATTATAAATAAAAAAACGTCAGAGATATTTGAAACAAAATTACAAATGTCAATAAAAAGATTTCATGATTAAAACTGGTTAAGGAAGCCACGAGCCCTATCTGTCCAAAACAATATCCATAATTTTATGTGCAAAAAATAAAATCAAATCAAACTAAGTAAATTGAAAATGAATTCAAACATTTAATTAAAATTTTTTTCTCCATATAAATATAGGTTTTTATGGGCCATTTTATGAAGAACCTAGTTCAAGTTTCGACTCATAAGTGATATTTCGGCAGATAATATGATATATTCATGGGCCGAAATGCCCTTTGATATTAATAAAGAAATCGAAGATCTCTGAATTATTCTTTCCGATTTGTGGTAGAAAACCAGGCTTGTAATGTTGCAGTCTATTGCAAAATGTGTTACTTGTTTATTTTATTAGTTAGTCATTTTTTATGGACGAATTCAATAAAATTAAGGAAAAAAATATTTAATATTTTTGTAACAGTCTACAAATTTATATTTGTTACATTGTCAGCAAAATTCCCAAGACATGATGAATTTATTTTATGTTTCTAAAACAATATTCAAATATTCATTGGGATAATTAAGTTTATTAATTAATGTTTCTATTAATTTACGAAGACATCTCTGAAAATGAAATACATTTCATATTTCCCTTGATAAATCAGAAGCCATTCTTCAGTTTTTAACTTTTCGTCTAATCAAATTAATTCTACGAAATGTTCTAACATGCGTCACTCTTATCTTGCAGGATACAAATTAAATTAAAAAGAAATATTCAAATATCCTGTTGATTACTTTTCAGAAACTCTGCAAATTGTCCTCTTACCGATTAAGATTACTTATATCTTTCTCGTAAGAATTCGATTAATTTCCATTCAGTGCGAATTTGTCACATAAAAGCGATAAAAGATATAAAAACAGCTGTTAGAAAACAACTAAACTTAATTGAATATTATCTTCGAGGGAAAATAAACTTCCCTTTGGGGAAAAAAAAGGAATAACACAATAAAAACTAATCCAATAACGGCGTTCTACTACCTTACAAATTAGGCAAGATAGTGTCATTTTCTGACATAATTGAGTTATCGTTCGCAATTTTTAAAAAAAAAACAATCATTTTGTTTTTATTTCGTGATAATTTTATAATGTTTTTCGTGTTTCTAAGAGGAGAATGCTAAGTAATTAAAAAAATAAAAAACGCAAACATTGCTATCGGCATACTTTGTTGCTGTTTATGTTATCATAAATTCGAGTTAAATTTCTTAGAGGGAAAGTCTAGAAATCCACACGTGTAACATCTTAAGCTGGGAAGGAGAGACATTGCACCTCTAGGCTATTACCGCCCTAGTGTAACCAAGTCCTAGGCAAAATTAAATATTGAGGATTTATTCTAGCATAGGACGAGTGCTAATTGCCGAGTTAAGCTCTTGATCAACGCCGTCTGATGTATTAATAAGTCACGTTTCCTAACAATAATTCCATTAAACGATCGCCATTTTTTTTCTCTGGGAGGTAAACATATTTTCTTCGTGTAGGAGCATGCTTTAAGTAAATTAATTAGACTTTCTCTGAGCCTGTGAGCCCTGATATGTAAGGGAATTTATGGCATTTGCGTTTAAGTACACAACGATAAGGATGAAGTATGTCGTTTAAAGAAATGAAAACATTGCCTTGAGCTAATTTGCCCCTTTAGAGTTTCTGAATGATGTGGGTCTGATTGGGCTCTGTGACGCACTACGGTCATTTGAGACCCGGACCTACGACGTAAAGGCGTAACGTCCAAGGTTGGAGACTAGGGGATTCGAACCATTCTCCTGACCCCCAAAGAGACACTCAGCCATTTCAGTTATATATATATCATATTCTTCTTTTCTGGCTCAAATGGGGTTCACTACGTTTATGGGACTTAAATTAACATTATAAAAGAAATTTATCCCCTAAATGTTTCTATGAAATAACAATTTATATAGTCATAAATGGACGATTTTGATACATACATGTTAAATTACAGCATGATATAATGTGTATTAATAAAATATTCTATCCCTACTTGGCAAAAAAGCAGTTGAAAATTAAAGTGTAAGAAAATTGTTCGAGATTCAGAACATTATGTCTTCTGACAGATTACGATAAAAAGTATTACAATTTTTTTTTAAATATATAGTTGTTAGACTTTTTTAGAACATAACTCAAACCAAATAGGTAAAGACCATCGAAAAACATAGTGCAAAAACATTTTCTTGGATCTACAATAAAAAATTTCATGTTTTTCAAAGTAATTGTTAAATTCTGCACAATTCATATTAGGTTTTTTTACTTGAATTTCTTTTTTCTGTATATATGAAATAAAAGTATTAATTTGTAAAATTATTTCTTCGAATTTTAGTGTCCTTTTTTTTATAAAATGATAAAATTCTGTCCAACTACTATCTGGATCACTTTAAAAATTCAATTCATTATTTTAATATGGATTTGTCTCGAGTTAAAGATATCGTTATTTATTGGATTTATTTCCTAATATGAGTACATTCGTGACATATAGCTTCACAATTCATTTTCTTGATCTCTATTCATGCATTTGATAGCTTATTTATATAATAATAATTATATAGAGCGAATCAATTTAATATAGCATTTATGAGCGCTTTTTAGAATCATGACTTATATAGGAAATATCTCAAGCGATTGCAATAGCCCGTTAATTGATTGACGGTTACCATAGCAACTGGATATCAAAGCAAGTCTATATTTACCAGTTCAGATCTTCGATGTTTAATCAGACAGGTCGTACGATATACGGTTTATAGATAGCTTATGTAGAATTCCACACAAGCCGAGAACGTGATTTAAAGTCTCCGCTCCTCCATGTTGATTTACGGCACAGTGATCATCCGACAGAATAGAACTGCGATATTTTTTCCATATTCCAATTTTTCTGCAAACATCAGCACTCCCCAATTGAAAAAGGTAAAACTTTTCAGCAGAAAAAACTTACATTACAGCTGTAGTAAAAAAAACCATATTTTTTACGAATCTCCTGTAAATTTCGTCTGGGCGTAGACTAGATTTTTTAGGGTATTTTACAGAGTATTTTTTATATAGAGCATAAATCTACGGATCACGTGAAACTCTAACTGTATCTCTGACAAATATAAATTATATATATTTATATTTGTCAAAGATACAGATTAGAGTTTTTGGCGATGCTTTCCCTACTTTCTCCCCTTTAGGGAAAAATGAACTTTTTTTGAAGAAAGAACTCTGGTTTGCTGTAATACATTCAGAGGTTTGTCCCAAAGGGTGACGGCATTGACATAGGAAGTAACTTTCCCGTCTGTCCAGTCCTGTTGCTCTAAAAGTTGTAAAGAAATTTTGAGTTTTCTTCAAAATGTATTCTCGGCGGATAAATATGTGGTTTTTCCTCGTTTCCATTTATCATTTTTAAGAGTAAACTTTTTCTTTCTATGTTTACTTTTTGCAAGAAAGCGAAGTATGTTTTGGAAGGATTTTATTTTACAAATTTGACAACTTTATATTGATGTCGCCAGGTATTTTGTGAAATCAAGAATTCAAAATATCAAAATACTTTAGAATTGATATGTAAAGCTGATATTATGTATGGATAATTTATTATTTCAGTATTTATCACAACTGTTTTTTTATCTATAAATAAAAGAATTGGAATCTCTTGATGCGAATTATAAGACGTTGATTACGATCTATGATTTTTCTTTTGAATTTTTTTGTAAAACAATATTTTTTTTTAGATAAAATGTGATCGGCATATTTTATGGATAAAATCATCCTGTTTTATTTTCTCCATAATACTATTTTGTCATCAAAAAATTAAAATAAATAAATAAAGAACTGCGGTCAAATTATTTTACAAAACAATCATAATGCATAATCGATCAATGTTCCCTATAAAAATTATTTAATAATATATATAGAAACTACAATGATCTTTTTCCAATTCTTATTGTTTTTCTAAAATAGGAGAATGCCATTTAAAAAGAAGAATAAAGCACTGGAGTTCCAATTTTGATCTACAAAATATAAATGTCAGCAATATTCTGAAACAATTTTCTTTTGCCTATTACGCAAGAAGAGATGCGGATACTTTCACGTCTTCTCCTACGATGTTACTACTCGTTACGGAGAAAAAGACCTCTCCATATGCGCCATTTTCTTTCTAAGCAGAGAGTTGGACTGTTAAAAGTTTGAAGTTCGGATAACTGTAACTGTATCTCCAGATTTTTTATAGAATGATTGCACAAGAAAAAGCAACAGTACAGAAGACGTCGGTATAGAAGCATATAATGAATATATTTATATTTGAAATTTTAGATGGTCACAATAATCTACAACTTTTAAAATATTTCGTACTTAAAAACTCAAATAGGTTTTACTGAACAATACTAATATATTTCTAAATTGTTTTCAAATTTTCATCATAGCAATATCGTTTTCAAATTTATATAATATTTATTTGAACAATACTAATTTATTTCTAAATCGTTTGAAAATTTTTATAATATTTATGCGAACAACAAAAGATGGTGAATTAACAAATTAGAAAAGTAAAAAAAAAGCTTAACTTATTCCAAAGAATAACTTTTCTCCAAACAAACGAACGCAAATTCGGAACAAAAGCAAAAAGATTTCGAGCTACAGAAACACAAATAAAACAAAATGGCGAGGCTATTTATCTTGTTGCCACTGTGAGTCTCGAAACTCCATTTTTAAAAAGCAAATCGTTAGCAAAAACTTGTAAGCAGGATCATTTTCAGAATTCCCTGCAGAGAGAAGGGAAACAGTGTTTGGCTCAAATTTAAATTACCGGTTTTTTATTGATTTCTTTTGTTCTTCATCGGAAAGTCAGTAAACAGGGGTGAAAAATGACAATAAAAGAATCTTTTATTATCCTGGCGAGTGATACGTCTGGGAATCCAAAACAAATTTGTTTGCAGAAAAGTCGTGCAAACAAAATCGGTTGCACGATTATTTGTAAAAGTAGAATGAAGAGTTTATTTCAATGAGGGAGAATTAAATCTTCTTTTTTACTGTATTTTTGTTCTATGTAAATTTGGAATCGCATTTCCGTTCGATTTGTTCTTGAGGCATAAAAAAATAAATAAATTATATGGAATGAAAAAAAAAATGAGAAGACTAACAGTAACAAAATCCCTTAATTTAAAAAGAGCAGTAACGAAATATTTATTTAGGCATGACAATCATAAAGAATAGTTTTTTAGAACAATTATGTGTTTATTCTAAAAATAAAAATTCACATGAAGTAAGTCTTCTGTCCATTAAATTTAAACATTTATTTAATATTTTTTTAAATATTTTATTACTTAATTTTGTTTACACCTGTTCCTAGTATTGTTACACACGTATTATGAAAGTCCAGTTTTTGTCCCACTTTAGGCTAATTAAAACGGGCGTTTAACGTGGTTTCGGAACAACTAACAAATATCCATGCCACCGTCAGGATTCGAACCCTGAACATATTTATAACGATATTTTTAATTGGAAATTCGTTGACAGCTCTGGGTTATTACTTTGCAAAAAAAAAAATCCCCGAAAACTCCCATGTGACTTATCAAGAGACGTTTCACACACTTTCCCATAACGCGCATCGATTCTCTCCTGTTTGAAAATAGCGACTGCAATTGACTTTGCCAGCAATTCGAACCAAGGCCGTTTAATAGCAAATACACCACTGGCACGAGTGTGGCCATAACAATGATATTCCAATCTATCTGGCAACAATTTTACAAGAAGGTTGAAATACTAAAACAAAACTCCTTTAAAAGCCTGTTTTTAGAAAACGTACTAATATCTTCGCTTTAAATTTCAACTTTAAAAAACATGTCGGAAGCTTTTGAATTCTTGAAATTTTTCACAAAATACCTGACATCAGTGTCAAGATTGCAGAGTTGTAACAAAATCCTTCCGAAACATACTTCGCTTTCTGCAACAACAAACATAGAGAAAAAAAAAAAAATTTACTTTTAAAAATGATAAATGCGAATGAAGAAAAGCCTCATATTTATCCGCCGAGAACACATTTTGAAGAAAACTCAAAATTTCTTTACAACTTTTAGATCAACAGGACTGACAGACGGGAAAAAGTTACCTTCCTTTGTCAATGCCGTCACCCTTTTGGGACGAACCTCGAATGTATTACAGCAAACCAGACTTCTTTCTTCAAAGTTCATTTTTCCCTAGAGGGAAAAAGTAGGGAAAACATCGCCAAAACTCAACTGTATATCTGACAAATATAAATATATACTTTCACGCTTCCGTAGATTTATCGCCCATATAAAAAAATACTCTGTAAATACTCTAAAAAAATCCGCCCTACGCCTTGACGAAATTCACAGAAGATTCGTAAAATATAAACTTTTTTTTTTTACTTTTTCTTCTTTTTAGTACAGCTGTAATGTAATTTTTTTCTGCTAAAGGTTTCACCTTTTTCAATTGCGGAGTCCTGATGTTTGCAGTAAAGTTGGAATATGGAAAAAATATTGCAGTTCTATTCAGTCGGATGATCCCTGTGCCATAAATCAACATGGAAGCGCTGAGACCTTAAATCAGTTCTCGGCTTGCGTGGAATTCTACATAAACTATCTATAAGCCGTACGACCTGTCTGATTAAACATCGAAGATCTAGACTGGTAAATATAGACTTGCTTTGATATCCAGTTGCTATGGTAACCGGTATTCAATTAACGGGCTATTGCAATCTCTTGAGATATTTTCTATATAAATTCTGAATCTATAAGCACTCATATTTGGTATATTAAATTGATGCAATCAATATAAATAAGCTATAAAAGGCTTGAATAATGATGTATAATAAATTTTGTAGTAAGATGTTATGAATGTATTAGGAAATAAATCCATTACGAACACAGGTTTTTGAAATTCTTGAAATACTTTACTTTGGTACCCATTTTTGCATTGAATGCATCTAAAAACTTTGAATTTTAAATAAAAAATTTCATTATTATATTTTTAAATTTTCATATTCTAAAAATTGAAATACTACAAAAAATGATAACTCAAAATCAATTCAATATTTTTAAATTCTTATGTTTTTTTTTTTGTACTAACATTCTAGAGGAGAAAAATTTAACTTTAAAATTTACCTCTGGTAAATTTTTTTCTTTTTATTATTTGTATCGTTTTGAATGTTGTCCGGACATAAATTGTAAAATATAAAAAATTTTGTTACATAAATTGATGCATAAATATTTACTCGCATAAAATGTTCTTCAATATAAACAATTGTGAAACTCAATTTTTATAAACGACATTTATTTCGTGGGTATTATATTTCATTTTTATTTTAATTGAAAAATAACTGTATTGATTTCCAGAACAGTGGAAACCAGAAACCGTCTTGCGTTTTTTTTTTTCTTTTTATCTAAAATAAATGATGTTTTGATGTCGAAAAATATATAGAAAAATATATAAAAAGGTTTTCGTAAAAAAATATTGCATAATATGTTTTGAATGTAAATGAATTGTCATGGAAAAGAAAAGGAAAACAATTTTTAAATATAATTGACATTCCGAAATATTTCCTTAAATAAAAAAGAATAATTTTCCAAACACATATTACTTTCAAGTAGATATTGGTATCGTAAATAGTACATGTAATCTATAAATATCAATTATTTGTATTTTGTATTGCTTGCTGCTAGGTCTATGCAGGTAATCCTGGTTAGATTATCTGGTTATTTGCTATCCAGGTCTATTTTATGCTGAAAATAATATCTCACGTTTAAATGAAAGAAAAAAATTTTGTATATTTTCTTCGATTACATCTGACATTCCCAATATACATAGACAGAAAAAATTCCTCAGTTGCATTGCTTGTGATATATTTCTCCACGAGCTCTAATTATTAGTCCATTGGAATATATCAGTTCGACGGAAAATCTGTTAATTTTTATCAAATAACCCTTTTTAACAATGTAGTAAATATTTTTATGCAGAAAATAAGATATCTCGTTCAAATGAAAAAAAAACGCATATTTTTTTGCATATTTCCTTTCTGAAATTCATCAATACATATAGACAGAAATAGTTAGTCCGTTTAATATCTAATTCACAATAAATGAATCTCACAGAATAAAATTTACTATTAAAAAAATAAAACTTTGTCATTAAAAAAAAACATTAAAACGATTTTATCATTAAAAAAATAAACATTTATTATAAATTTCATTTAATTTTTGATAATAACATAAAAAATATTGTGTTTAATTACAGGCATGAATTGTTTTCTTTATATTTCTTACCAAAGAATCAGATGACATCAAAAAGAAGTATGGTTTCGTTGACTAAAGCAATTTTTTTTCCAGAAAAATTTCAGAGTACATCATATATTAAATCTTCCATATCCTATATATAACTACAATTTTATTTAGAAACTTGGACGCAAAGTCCTCAAGGAACATTGCTGAAATTATCTTTCAGCTAAGTAACAAATAGACTTAAAGCACCATAAACAAAATCAAAATTGCTTGCTGTAACAACTTCAAAATTTTCAGCTCCAACCGATCTTTTAACGAAAAACACAATTCTGGGTCTTCCCTCCACCCCACCAAGGCAGGGGGCAGGACATAAGACACTCACAGTCCTCCTTTCAAAATAAGCTGGCGATTTTATGAGTTGCCGATTTGACTAAGCAATTTATGACGTTAATTTATCCAACCCGTTTTAATAAGCCAGATTTGGCGACGAGATTGCAGTGGTGTGAAATATGGGACGCCAACAGGGCGCCCGACACCCAAATCATTCCCGCGCTGTTTTATAAACAAAAAAAAAAAAACAGACCCTGCCGTTGGCAGAAGCCATTTCACCTCCAGTAGAGAAGTTATGAACGATCTTGCGAGAAACACACATTTAGGGATGTTTGGAACTACTGTCTCATTCGACACAGCGGGCTTGATGCACGGGTTGGCTAATAGGATTAGACATGTCATTTGGAGTACAAGAGGGTGCATTCCGTGGATTATGTTACTTAATGTCCGAGGTTCTTTACCAAGCAGAAATGAAGTTTAGAAGAAAAATTGAGGGACTTAGGGTTCTTTATAAGTGCATTGTGTGCGTTCATTTTATCACGGTGACCATTACTACTAATGCACAATACGTTTTAAGGCACGATTTATAAAGTTACCTACATAATTTTACTTTTTACCCCACAAAGTAAATTAAGTAGTTGTATATCGTAATAATTTATTGAGTTTTAACTAGTATCAAAAATAATAAAGGGTACTTTGAGATACTGAATACTTTTCAAGCTCACACTTCATTAATTCTTCTTGGTTTTTTTTTCGCAAAAATGAAACTCATATCGTTCAACAACCACCGCGTTCACCGTGCGACACGGCTGTTACTGAAACCCAAAATACCACTCGGGGGACACCATATTGAGTCGATTGAACTTATATCTTCATCGTAAGAATTCGATTAATTTCATTCAGTGAATTTGTCACATAAAGCGTTAAAATATGTAAAAACAGCTGTCAGAAAACAACTAAACTTAATTGAATATTACCTTCTGGAAATAGCTTCCTTAGAAAAAGGGAAAAACATAATGAAACCAATCGTAACGGCGTTCTACTACCTTACAAATTAGGCAAGGTAGTGTCATTTTCTTACATAATTGTGTTATAGTTCTGATTTTAAAAAAATAAAATAATCATTTTATCTTTATTTCGTGAGAATTTTGTAATGTTTTACGCTTTTCTAAGAGGAAAATGCGCAGTAATTAAAAAAAATAAAAAATGCAAACATTGTTATCGGAACATTTTGCCGTTGTTTATGTAATCATAAATTAGAGTAATTCGAGTTCAATTTCTTAGAGGGAAAGTCTAGAAATACACACGGGTAACATCTTAAGCTGGGAAGGAGAGACATTGCACCTCTAGGAACAATAATTGCATTAAAAGAGCGCCAGTTTTTTTGTTTGGGAGGTGAATATACTTACTTCTTGTAGGAGCATGCTTTAAGTAAATGAATTACACTTTCTCCGAGCCTGTGAGCTCTGTTATGTGAGGGAATGAATGGAGTTTGCGTTTAAGTACACATAGGAAGATGATGGTGAAGTATTTCCTTGAAAAGAAATGAAACATTTGTATTTTCTGTGTGGTTTTCGTTTGGCTGAAGTTTTTAAAAATATTTCTAGAAACATTTGGAGTTTTTGGAAGTTTACATTAGAGAGTAATTTTTAATATTTTTCTGCAGCATAGTAGTGAAAAAGCGTTTATTGGAATGACAGGCAGAAATATGATAAATTCAATGTTATCCAGGTTGCAGGAAGGAAAGCCTGAATAACACTGAAACTACCGCATTCAAATTTAGCTACCACAATTTTTAAGGATTCATATCCTCTACTCACCCGCTATTCTTGAAGGTTGATGACTAGGGCGATTTTCGTAAAAGATTATCTCCTGACCTCACAGAATCACTCGACAGTTTCAGCTCTCTCTCTCTCTCTCTATATATATATATATATATCTATATGTAGAGAGGGTATGATGGCCGAAATGCTAGACCCTCGTGCCATAGGTTTCCCTATGTTCGAATCGCCGGTGCCATGGATGTTTGCAGTGGAAATCTATAGAGAATGGATTTTGTTCGAATACTTTAAACCGTAGGTTCCTCTATAAAGCGACTGTAGACTGGAGAGTAGGGCGATATCTCATCCCTTAAAAAGTCACACAAGCCGGTGCCATGGATGTTTGTAGTGGAAATCTATAGAGAATGGATTTTGTTCGAATACCTTAAACCGTAGGTCCCTCTCTATAGTATGACTGTAGACTGGAGAGTAGGGCTGATTACTTATCCCTAAAAGTCACAATAATCTACAACTTTTAAAAGTATTTCATATTGAAAAGCTCAAATAGATTTTTTTATTTGAACAATACTAATATATTCCTAAAATGCTTTCAAATTTTTTATAACAGGAACAGGGTTTCAAAATTTTAAAATATTTATTTCAACAATACTAATATATTTCTAAGTCATTCCGAAATTTTTATAATAATACCGTTTTTCAAATTTTTATGATATTAATATTGTTTTAAAATTTTTATAATATTTATTTGAACAATAATAATATATTTCTAAATGATTTTCAAATTTTTATAATATTTATTTGGACATTTACTATATTTCACAAAATCATTTCAAATTTTTATATTGTTTTCAAATTTTTTTTTGTATATTTTTTAAACAGCTTGACAAATCAACAATCATAACTACAATTTTTCTGAAAATTTTGAAATTTTAAATATTTATTTGTAACAATACTAATATATTTCTAAATCGTTTTCAATTTTATAACAACATTTGAACAATAATAACATATAATTCTAAATCGTTTTCAAATTTTTATATTTATTTGACACAATACTCATATGAATGTGAAATGTTTTGAAATTTTTATAATGCTTTTAAATTGTAATATAAAAATATATTTCAAATTTTCATACATTTTTAAAATTTCAAATATATATCATAAATCGTTTCGAATTTTTATAATATTTATTTGAACTACACTGAAGTGACAAAAGTCATGGGATACCCTTAATACGTGTCGGCCCTCCTTTCGCCCGGTGAAGTGCAGCAAATCGACGTGGCATGGACTCAACAAGTCGTTGGAAGTCTTCTGCAGGAATATTGAGCCATGCTGTCTCGATAGACGTCCATAATTGTGAAAGCGTTGATGGTGCAGGATTTTGGGCACGAACAGACCTCTCGATGATGTCCCATAAATGCTCGATGGGATTCATGTCGGGCGATCTAGGTGGCCAGATCATTCGTTGGAATTGTCCAGAATGTTCTTCAAACCAATCGCGAACAGTTGTGGCCCGGTGACATGGCGCATTGTCATCCATAAAAATCCCATCGTTGTTTGGGTACATGAAGTCCATGAATGGCTGCAAGTGATCTCCAAGTAGCTGAACATAAGCATTTCCAGTCAATGTTCGGTCCAGTCGCACCAGAGGACCAAGTCCATGCCATGAAAAAACAGCCCACACCATTACGGAGCCACCACCAGCTTGAACAGTGCCTTGCTGACAGTTTGGGTCCATGGCTTCGTGGGGTCTGCGCCACACTCGAACCCTACCATCAGCTTACCAACTGAAATCGTGACTCATCGGACCAGGCCACGGTTTTCCATTCATCTAGGACCAACCGATATGCTCACGTGCCCACGAGAGTCGCTGCAAGCGATGTCGTTCTGTCAGTAAAGGCACTCGAGTCGGTCTTCTGCTGGAATAGCCAAGAAAAGCCAAATTTCTCCGCACAGTTCTAACAGACAAGTCCCTTGTACGTCCCACATTGATTTCTGCGGTTATTTGACGCAGTGTTGCTTGTCTGTTAGAATTTACGACTCTTGCAGACGTCGCCGGTCTCGGTCGTTAAGTGCAGGCGGTCGACCACTGCGCTGTCCATGGTGGGATGTTATGCCTGAAATTTCATACTCTCGGCAACACTCTGACACAGTGGATCTGGGAATGTTGAAATTAACGATTTCCGAAATGTCATGACCCATGCGTCTAGCTCCAACTAACATTCCGCGTTCAAAGTCTGTTAATTCCCGTCGTGCGGTCATCATCACGTCAAAACCTCTTCACATGAATAACTTGAACAGAAATGAAAGCTCTGCGAAAGCACTGCGCATTTATACCTGTTCTACGCGATGCTACTGCCATCTGAAAATTTGCATATTGCTATCCATGACTTTTGTCACTTCAGTGTATTTCAAATTTTTAGCTCTGCAAATATTCATCCTAATTCTTTAAAACTGCATTTATATGACTGCATTTATAGATTCAAATCGCGATGTCTTATTATTAAGATTGCGGTAATTTCTTTAAACATATCGTCTTTAAACCTGAAACCAAAATTGGAAACAAAGTAGGTAAAAGATCATCGGAAAAAATAGTGTAGAAAATTTCCATAAATCTATTATTAAATTTCATGCTTTTAAAAAGTAATATTTTGTAAATTCTCCTTCACAATTCATATAAATTTTCCATTTGATTTTTTTTTTTTTTTTTTGCTATATGGGGGAAATAAAATTATTAATATGTATTATAACCTCCCTAAGGAACTTCAATAGAAATTTATGTCTCAAATAATCTCAAAATCTCTTCAATAGAAATTTATGTCAATTTATGCCAGTTCGTCAAATTTTAGTGCCTTCAGATTGTATAAAATGATAAAATTCTATCCGAATATTAGCTTGATCACCTTTAAAAGATTCAATGTGCATTATATAGGATTTTTGAGAATTTGCTATATTTTCCAGTTTTAATTATCTCTTATTTGAATTTATATGCAATTTGTGTTTCCTTCAAAAACATCATAACAAAATATTTATCTAAATGCTTTGAAACCTCATGTAAAACAATTTCTTTAAATATCTAAAAGGAATAGAGCACAAATTATCATAAATTCATAAATTAGGTTTTAGTTACATGATAATTTAAGAATTTTTTGTAAATTTAAAAACACTTTTGTCGACAAAAATTTAAGTATACACAATAAGTAAATTAAGATAAAAATTTGAAGAAGTTATATTTTCTACATAAGGATTTTTTCAATGTCCAGGCACATTTAGAGAGAGAAACGCTATTAATTTGTTGTTGAATTACAAAGTTTTACAACAATATATCACAATTTTTGCAATTTTATCCGGTATTTTAAAGTATAAATTGTATAAAAAATAAGTTAAGACTGATATTTTTATGTGAAATTAAAAGGTTTTAAATATATTTAATCAAAACACTTATATAAAGGCAAAAATAATTGAAATGCAGTATATTTCATATTAAAAGCTTTTGCCAATAGGAATTGTAGAAAAAAATGTCCAAAAAAGATTTTAAATTCTTCTCCTCAGAAACTTTTCAGAGATTTAAGGAAAACTAAAACTATTTATTTTAATAAAAAGGTAAAATTGATAATTCCTTGAAATTTTAATATATTTACATCAATTTGAAAGTATATTTCTATTTCAAAGATGTTTTGGCTTTTCCTCAGAAGAATGTTTATGCTTTTTGTTTTCACGTGAAACACCATAACACAAGTATTAATTTTTGTCGAAATGCCACTGCATTTGGTATAATTGTTTTCATAGACGTGCATAGGGAATTAACTTTTGGAAATGATTCTAGCTATATAAATTCTTTTTAATTTTTATACGTTAAACTTTAACTAAAAGCAAATTTTTGGGAGAATTTTTCTGTCAACAACATTTAAACATATACAAAATAATAAATAATAGAGATATAAATTTGCAGAGGGCAATTCCCTGTAGAATGCAGTACAAACAAATATATACAAATAGTTAGTATAAATAATTACACTGTTCGTATAAACAAATACAAACTGTTAGTGCAAACAATTACACTGTTAGTATAAACAAATACAAACATAAAATTTAAAAATAATGATTTGATTTTGTGTAATCATTTTTTTGTAACAGTATCAATTTTGGCCAATTTTGACCTTATTTTATCCTATAAAATTATAAAAAATAGAAATGTTTTATGTGAAATTTTACGTTTTAGATGTATTCAATAAAAAGGAGTACAAGATAAAGTGATATTTCCAATGATTTCAAAAATTCCTTCAGAAGGTATTCGCGTACATTTAATAGATTTATTTCTAATTTTCGTAACATATTTACTTCAAAATTCATTATATAGACCATTACGCAAGTATTCGATAGCTTATTTATATAATAGTAATTATTTAGAAGGCCTCAATTTAATATAGCAACTATAGGAGCTTATAGATTCCGTACAGATATAGGAAAATATCTCAAGAGATTGCAATAGCCCATTAATTGAATGAAGCTGTTACCATGGCAGCTGGATATCGGAGCAAGACTATATTTACCAGCATAGATCTTCGATGTTTAATCAGACAGGTCATACGGTGGTTTATAGATAGCTTATGCAGAATTTGACACAAGCCGAGAATGTGATTTAAGGTCTCCAGCGGCTCCATGTGGATTTAAGGCACAGGGATCATCCGACTGAATAGCCAAGTGATATTTTTCCATATTGCAACTTTTCTGCAAACATCAGCACTCCGCAATTGAAAAAAGGTAAAACTTTTCATCAGAAAAACTTACATTACAGCTGTAGTAAAAAAAGAAGAAAAAAGTAAAAAAACAACAACGTATTTTTACGAATCTTCTGTCAATTTCGTCAAGGCGTAGGCTGGATTTTTTAGTGTATTTTACAGGGTATTTCTTTATATAGCGCATAAATTTAGGGACGTGAAAGTATATATTATATTTGTCAGACATACAGTTAGAGGTTTTGGCGATGTTTTCCATACTCTTTTCCTCTAGGGAAAAATGAATTTTTTTTGAAGAAAGATAATTTTTTATAAGAAATAATTTTTAATTATTTATAAGAAATAATAATAATTTTTTGGAAGAAAGATAATTTTAAGATTTTTCTGTAATACATTCAGAGGTTTGTCCCAAAGGGTGACGACATTGACATAGGAAGCACTTTCCCGTCTGTCCAGTACTGTTGGTCTAAAAGTTGGTCCTGTTGGATCTTTGTTTTTCTTCAAAATGCAGTTCTCGGCGGATAAATATGAGGCTTTTCATTCACATTTATCATTTTTAAGAGTAATTTCTTTTCTTATGTTTGTTGTCGCAGAAAGCGAAGTATGTTTTGGAAGGATTTTTATTTTACAAGTCTGCGATCTTTATATTGATGTCGCCAGGTATTTTATGAAAAATGTCTAGAAAAAGTTTCTAAAATCCTTTAAAGTTGAAATTTAAAGCACATATTATTTAGCTTTCCTAAGAACATGCTTTTAAATATTTGGTTTTTTTGAATTACAAACCGTCTTTATAACATTGATGCCCGATAGACTAACAAAATTGTAATATAAGACTCCTGGTCAGTGGTGCGCTAGCAGATAGGAAAGGCTTTGGTTCAAATTCGGTGCCATGAATACTTGCTGTGGTTCGAAGTCCACTTTAAACCGTATGTCATGGTCTAACAGACTGAGTGACAGATCAATTTCATTCGAACAAACACCAATTGCATGGAACATAAATATCCACAACATTGATTATCTACTGTCAGATTTGAGTTATAGATTATTATTACATACTTGTTAACGAATTTGTATTTTTTTTCCCTGGGAACGTAAATGGTATATTTCTTCTCGTGGGAAAAGGCTACATTTATTATTTATTTCATCATGCCTAAATAAATATTAAGTTACTGCTCATTTTGAATAAAAAAGATTTCATTACTGTTGCCTTTCTCATTTTTTCATTTTCATATAATTCCATTTATTTTATGTCTGAGAACAAATCGAACGGAAATGCGTTTCTAAATTTACATAGAACAAAATCCAGCAAAAAAGAAAATCTAATTCTCCTCATTCAAATAAAACTCTTCATTCTACTTTTACAAATAATCGGAATTTTAACGATTTTGTTTGCGTAACTTTTCTGCAACAAAATTTCTCTTATTCCCAGACGGTCACTCGCCAGGATAATAAAAGATTCTTTTATTGTCATTTTCACTCCTGTTTACTGACTTTCCGATGAAGAACAAAGAAATCAATAAACCTATAATTAATTAAATTTGAGCCAAGCACTGTTTCCCTTCTCTGCAGGGAATTCTGAAAATGATCCTGCTTACAAATTTTTGCTAACGATTTGCTTTTTAACAAAGTGGAGTTTCGAGACTGACAGGGGCAACAAGGTAAATAGCCCGCCATTTTGTTTTATTTCTGTTTCCGAAGTACGAAATCTTTTTGCTTTTGTTCCCGAATTTGCGTTCGTTTGTTTGAGTAAAGTTGTTTTTGGAATAAGTTAATCTCTTTTTTCTTTAATTCGTTAATTCACCATCTATTGTGATTTTTATTTTGTATAAAACTGTTCTAAGGATAATAAAATACAATATTTTAATGCAAATAATTCTTTGATAAATTACTTATTAATACACTTATTGTAATAATGTTTTCTCCAATAGCTGTTTTCTCCAATAGTCTGTTTTCTCCAATATTGTTAAAAAAAAATAGAATATTATGTATTTATTTTCAAATTCTAAAATTTATATCTGTGTGTATATTGTTTTATGTTCTGAAACTTAAAGTTGAATCGGAAATTAATAGGCAAAATTATTAACATAATTTTTTTGTTTTTTGATAATTCTACTTAAACTTCGTGTAAATTTCTACATTTTATAATTTGTGTTATCAACATATTTGCTTTCAATTGATAATTCTTTAAATTCAAAGTTAATAATAAATAATAAGCAAATACTTAATAATCTTTAACTTATATTCATTTACAATTCTTCTAATAATTTTTTATTCGATAAAAAATTATTAGACTATAAAAGCAAATCTGGTTAAAAATTTCTAAGACTATTAATTTTACAGTAAGATGTTTTTATTTCTACAATATGGCATTGTTTATAATTTTAGCTTTAAAAATATCGAGCATTGTTTAGAATTCATTAGCACCAAAAAATACCAAAATTTTTTGCATTAAACATCAAAAAAGAATATTTTGCATTAAAAATATTGTAGCATTGTTTAGAATTGACAGCATTGAAACGTACAATGATCTTGCGTTCATTGTTTAGAATTTTAGGATTAAAACCATTCAAGTTTTGCTCAGAATTGTTTGCATTAAAAATATCAAAGCATTGTTCATATTTGAACACAATAATTCCCTAAATTTTTCTTGTCTATTATTTCATTACTTTATACTACTTACTTAATTATTTATTTACCACTTGTGTATTAGTATTAAAATCACTCACCATATATTCCTTTAGATCTGTATTATAACATAACATTTATTTCGATCTGTATTATAACATGTAAGCATAATATTTCATTTTTCCCACATTGCCCATTCAATTTTCTTAATTTTTGAAAATAATTTAAAAATTTTATATTTCTTTTACAGGCACGTATAGTTTTTATTTACATTTCCTACCAAAAGATAAGAATTAGATGACATTAAAAAAGAGTACGGTTTCACCAGATTCAATTCACTTAATTAAATTTTTCAGGAGTACATTCCTAGTACCGTTCTGCATATATATATATATATATATATATATATATATATAACTATATATATGTACAGTCTTATTTCGAAACATGCACGCAAAATCTACAAGGAACTCTTGCTGAAATTATTATCCTACAGCTAAGTGACAAATAGACTTAGGGTACCATAAACAAAACCGAAACTTTGCTTGCTGTAACATCTTCAAAATTTTCAACTGCAACCGAAGTTTTAATGAAAAATACGATTCCTCTGGTTCCCTTCACCTTCCTTTTCAAACAAGCTTGCGATTTATGTAGGTTTCGGATTTGACTAAGCAATTTATGACGTTAAGTCTAGCCTTTTTTAATAAGCCAGATTTGGCGGATTGAGATTTGCAGTGGTGTGAAATATGGGACGCCAACAGGGCGCCCGGCGACCTCAAATCATTCCGCGCTTTGTCTTATAAACAAAAGCTGAAAATTGGAGAACCCTGCCGGTACAAGAAGCCACATTTCACCTCCAGTAGCGAGACATTATGAACGATCTCGCCGAAAACGCATCTCTTAGGGATGTTTGGAATTGCTGTCTTATTCGACAGCTGGCATGATACGGGCTTGGCTAATAGGATTAAGACATGTCAGTTTGAGACTCTAGGAAGGTGCATTCCGTGGATTATGTTACTTAGTGTCTGAGGTTCTTCAACCAAATTTTAAAAAAGAAAAATTGAGGGGACTTAGGGATCTTTATAAGTGCAATGTGTACATTTACTTTGTCAGTGATCATTACTTACTAATGCACAATATGTTTTTACTGTACGATTTATAGAAGTTAACTGCATACTTTTACCACACGAAGGGAATTAAATAGTTCTATTTCATAACAATTTATTGGACTTTTAACTAATATCAAAATATAATATATTTTGATATTATAATATATTTTATATAAAAATATATCAAAATAAATATATTATATATCAAAATATATTATATTTTGATATTATAATATATTTTATATCAAAATAAATATATTATATATCAAAATATATTATATTTTGATAGTTATATAAGGGTATATGAAATATGGATAAAGATATAAGGAATAAGGATAAGAATATAAGGATTAAGGATAAGGATATAAGGATTAAGGATAAGGATATATGAAATAAATAAAATGTAAAAATTAACATTTCTTTAGAGAATAATTATAAATGTTTTTAAAAACCAAATATCTCAAAAACAATTCAATTTTTCGTTTTCCATTTGTGCTGGTTTTATGGATATCCCAAGCCTTATACCAGGATACAAATATGATAAAATTACCAACAACTATGCTCTTTGGTATTAATCTAACTTAAAGTTTCTATTAACAAGCAACACATTAATTTGATTTTCCATGTGCATTCTTTTCATCATTTTAAAATTATAGGATTTTCAATGTCATATAAACGACCTTGGTCTCCGAATTTTTAAATTTATGCGATTGAGTGATTTTTATTAGGTACCTAAGAATTTGAAGTCAAATTTTAAAGTAAATGAAACGATAGTACTTGAAGTTTATCAATTCGTTCATTGATAAAGATACAATATTTATTCTATGAATACTTTTATGAAAATGTTTGCCAATATAATTACATCCATCTTTAGAGAGAAAAGTATATTCACAACCTCGTTTTTGTTCTTTCAATTCTACAAATACAGTATTTTAACGTGTACCCCCTTACAAAAATGTTCAAAGTAAACAAACTCAAATTCAGAGAATTCTTAGTTCATTAGTACGTAAAGAATTCATAAATTCATGAATTGCTTCTAATTAATTTAGAGGACTTATTGATACACAGAACGAAATAAATTTTATTAAAACGAACTTCATGGGTTCCAAGTTTAAACGGATATGAACCTGAAAACTTTTCTATATGCTTAATCAATAGCACTTCAAATCCATTGCAGTGAAAGAGGACACATTTCACTTCAGTTCACCGTCCTAATTCCTCCCTCCTCCTAATAAATAAAGGCACCAAGAGTTGCATTTCACGCTTTCAGTGTTAAGTAATAGGTAACATCGGGTTGCGCGAGCCAATGAAAACATGCCATCCATGAATGAGCGTCCGATCGTTTCCATGGCAACGACGTCCTTGACTCTCCAACGCATCCTTGTCTATTCCAAGACATCTAGAAGCGATGAATTAAATCGCAAGTTGTTCGCATCGTAGGTTTCGTCGCAATTCGGAAGAGAATAGGTGCGTGAAGAGGTTTCCGAACACAGCTTATTGAATGAATGGTATAAAATGCGATATACGACGAACTTCCGGGTCACATGCATCAGTGGCTTGTGTAGGCTAATGACGCCTGACAGCAAAGATGCCGTCGTCATGGTTACGGAGTATATTTGCTGAAAGCTAATAAATAACTGTTTACATTTATTTTCTCTATGGAAGCCGTTGCATTCTTTATTTAGCAGTTGTTTTAGTAAGAAGTTTATGTAGCAGAGAAGAAACATGTAATAGTGTTAATTTTAAATGATGTATTTAAAACGATAATTTCAATTTCAGATAGAGCACGTATTTTTAAATATAACATTAGTTAAAACTGTTGACAAAACTATATTCATAAAGCATTTTATTGAGATTATATTTAAGACTTTTTAAAAAAATACAAGAAATAAAACTGTTTTTGTAGGACCACATATGCATCCTCTGGAGCTCAGTGCCATAGGTTTCGAGTTCGAGTCCTGAAGATGCCATGGATGTTAGTAGTGGTTCGGAATCTACTTTAAACCATAGGTCCCCGTATGATACAAAAGTAGAGCGTTGGGTTGATAACTGTATCCCATAAAGAGAAAGGCTTCTCCTGTTTTGAAATCTGTCAGTAAGCAGGCTGGCCTTAGCTCACTATGGGATTATTGCGCCAGTGAAGATTGATTTGGATTGTCGCTCTGCGGTCATTTTGCTCACACTTTAGGCTAATTAGACGATACCCACTGTTTAACGTGGATTCCTAATAACTAACAAACATCCATGCCATTGCCAGGAACTGAACCTGAAGCCTGTGGTAACAAAGGTCAGAGCGCCAGCCAATTGGCCAACAGGCTGCGCGCCAATGAAAGAAGAAGAACTAGACATATACATCCATTTCATATGAGTGGTTTTAGACAGACGATGAGAATGAGACAAGAAATATTTTAAATCAAACATTCTGGTTAAAACCTTTAACATAATAGTCATGGACTTCCGATAAATAGTTTTAGAAATATTCGAAAATATTGAAAATGGTATTCAGTAGAAAATACAAATACGGTTTTTCGAATTTTTTTCATTAAGAACTATATCAATAAAATAGATATCAAAACAAAGCATTAATTCATATTTTTTGTAAAACAATACATTTTTATATGATAAATGCTTATCATATTTTATACCGGTCGTATAGAGCTTCTTAAATCTTTTAACTAACTAAAAATGAATGAATATTAATCTAATATGCTTCGATTTAAGTAGTTCTAATTAATTTTAATTATTTTAAATTAATAATGATGGAAGTTGAATAGACTTTTTAAAACATTACACAAATATTAATATTTCTAGATGAATATATTTTAATTATAAATATGTATATTACGTTTATAAATTTAAATATTTATTATTAATTATAATGTGTTATAACCCTTTTAGTTAAAATAAAAGTTTTTAGAAAATTGTTTAAAACTAATGAACATTTGAATTTAATATGACAAAAGATGTATACCAGTAAAATTTGTCATATTTTCACTTTATATGATATTGCATGTAAAGTGTAAAAAATTTTAGAAACGTATATAGTTGAACAGAAGGAAAATATTTAAATTCATTGGATAGTAATACAATTTAAATAATTTAAATTAAAATCTCACATTAAAAATAGTTATTGTTAGTGCATATAGATGGCGCAGTAAGTCCAAGAAGATTCCATTTTTAACGAATAAGTTATTATGATTGAATAAATAATTAAATAAAATTAGTTATTAAATTAAAAAACTTGAAACTAAAGAAAAATGAATAATCGAAAAGCTAATTTTTAATAATATTATATAATGTAAATTAATTATATTATATAATTAAATTTTTTAAGTTGAAATTTTATAATAATATTTATATGACAGCATAAAAATGTTTTAATAATTCTTAAGTCATCATCAGTGGTGTCACAACCCTACAACCCCAAGACTATCTGTCTGCTGGAAAATTTCTAGACGGTAGATGATTCTTTTTACGGCGTAGAAGTGTCAGCCCAACGCCCAATGGCCATATTATTACCTGCGACCTACGATTTAAAGTGGATTCGTACTACAAACATCCATGGCACTCTCGGGACACGAACGGGAAACCTGTGGTATCGAGCGCCAAATTGAAGCCAGAACTCAAGTCACTCGGCCATTCAGGCTCCAATAATTCTTAGTAGCACTACTAAAATAAAATTCTTATAATAATTCTTATGTATCGTTGCTAAATTTTTATAGTTTTGCTAAATTTTTAATTTTTTTAATTTTTGCTAAAATTTTAAGTGTTTTTTTATAACACTGTTAAATTATTATAACAATTCTTATGTAACTGTTAAATTCTTATAAATTTTTGATTTTATAATTCTTATACAACAATTTTAAGTTCTTTAATGATATCTCTAAATATAATATTAAGTGACAAAGTCATGGGATACCTCTTAATATCGTGTCGGCCCTCCTTTCGCCCGGCGAAGTGCAGCAACTCGACGTGGCATGGACTCAACAAGTCGTTGGAAGTCTTCTGCAGGAATATTGAGCCATGCTGTCTCGATAGACGTCCATAATTGTGAAAGCGTTGATGGTGCAGGATTTTGGGCACGAACAGACCTCTCGATGATGTCCCATAAATGCTCGATGGGATTCATGTCGGGCGATCTAGGTGGCCAGATCATTCGTTGGAATTGTCAGAATGTTCTTCAAACCAATCGCGAACAGTTGTGGCCCGGTGACATGGCGCATTGTCATCCATAAAAATCCCATCGTTGTTTGGGTACATGAAGTCCATGAATGGCTGCAAGTGATCTCAAGTAGCTGAACATAAGCATTTCCAGTCAATGTTCGGTCAGTCGCACCAGAGGACCAAGTCCATGCCATGAAAAACAGCCCACACCATTACGGAGCCACCACCAGCGAACAGTGCCTTGCTGACAGTTTGGGTCCATGGCTTCGTGGGGTCTGCGCCACACTCGAACCCTACCATCAGCTCTTACCAACTGAAATCGTGACTCATCGGACCAGGCCACGGTTTTCCATTCATCTAGGGACCAACCGATATGCTCACGTGCCCACGAGAGTCGCTGCAAGCGATGTCGTTCTGTCAGTAAAGGCACTCGAGTCGGTCTTCTGCTGGAATAGCCCAAGAAAGCCAAATTTCTCCGCACAGTTCTAACAGACAAGTCCCTTGTACGTCCCACATTGATTTCTGCGGTTATTTGACGCAGTGTTGCTTGTCTGTTAAATTTACGACTCTACTCTCGGCACACTCTTGACACAGTGGATCTGGGAATGTTGAATTC
>BPLQ01014892.1:0-10389 GCA_021605075.1 Caerostris darwini
GGAAGCCAAGACTTAAACAAATTGAACTCGAAAAGATTATATTAGGGGGAATTTAATAACTATAAAAAAATAACAATAAGATGTGAAAACAATTGATGTGAACATTCTTTTAATAACCAAGATAACTACCAATGCATTTAAATTGGTTTTGAATGACGGTTACTTTAATCAAAATCATGCACCATTGTTCATCGAATGTGCAGCAGATCCAGCATTACCTAGGACAGATCGGCTATATTGTTACTCACATTTTGAGCAAATATCCCGCAGGTATGGCCGCTGGAGGATTCGCATCTTTCTTTCTTCTTTCTTGAAATCTATGAAAGTTGTTAAATGTTGCGAAAGCATAGACTTAACTGACGCGGCAACACACACATAATTGTTGCAAAAGCATAGACTTAATTATTAGGGAAAGCAAAGTCTTAACTGTTGCAAAAGTATAGAATTAACTGTTGAGGCAACATAGACATAACTGTTGCAGAAGTACAGAAAAGAAATACGAAAATAATTTAAGTAATATTTCATATTAGTTCCACCCCTTACTCATGCCACTCGTCAACCCTGTGGTTTTAATTTATTCAACTTCTTCAGTAAACGATGCTTATAATAAAACTACGAAGAATAATGGTAGAATATGGCGTGAAATTTTAGTCGCCTACAATTTTAAGATATATATATATATATAATTTTAAACATCTGTAATTGAAAATGTCTCTTTGAAGTTTCCAATTTCCAGTAGCTAATTTGAATAATAGATTCGCCTGCATATTTTGCGTTGAGAAAATGGATCTCTTTGATTTGACTCCATGAAATTAGATTAGTCTGGAATCAACTTTTAAATAGTTAGTGAGAGAGAGTAAGTCTCTCTAGCAAAGAGTTTTTGTGTTTTCCTACACAATGCAAATAACTAGTTATTATAAAATACTATTTAAATATTAGTTAATTATTCTATTTAAATATTAGTTAGTTGCCTGACTCGGGACTCGTGCGCCGCTGGTGAACAGTAGGCAGAGGTTCAATCCACTGGCGGCATTGTTGTAAACACTGTTTCAAAAACGAGAAGACACGATAGCATTTGTGATGTTCAGCATCTTGCCTCGTGAGTCGGACTACCTAGTGGGATTTTTCCAAGTTTTCTCCCATAAGGTAAGCAAATGGGGTAGTCTTTCCGAAAGGCACTGCCCTCCCTCTTCACGGAGCAGTAGTCAAACTTCTTCCATCATAGCGGAAGAGCTTCCCCCCTCTTCCCTCCTTCCATGAGGGATATGACAACAACAACATAATAGTTAATGTTTCTGTTTCTTATTAAATTTATATTAAAAGTTTTTAAAAAAATTGTGACAACCGAAAAATCTCGAATTCTGCAACATCTAATCTTTTACATTAAATCTCATTTTCATTTAATAATCCTGAGTTAATTTGTATTCATGGCATTTTTTTTATGTAGCAAACTTCTGAAGAAGAACTATGTCGTTTTTAAAAACTGATTGATTGCATAGAGCGCACGTGCTTTTTTCTCTCTAAAATAGCATTGCGACATTAATGTTTAATGTTGACGGCAGGCCATAATTTTGTCACGCTACCTGCTCGTCGCAGACAAATCGTTCTTTATATGCCTCTTGCCCGACTTCCACAAGAATGGAAAACGCACCCTGGGGTGTTTCACAATGTCTTTGGTATCATCTGCTGAGCGTGAAATCGTATTCCTTTCTGTTTCGTTTTCGCATCCCCAACGATTCTTCTGTTGCCGAACCACTCCTTTTTTCCTTCCCCCTCCCCCCCCCCAAAGACCGTGACCACATGAAATTCTGAATAACAGCACGCGCCAGCGCGAGAGAAAATGGGTGTGGGGGCATCGCCCTGACTCAAGTGCTACGAGCATCGTTCGTCTTCTTTGATCCCGACGCCCGTTGTGTCCAGGATTTCGTGCCAATGAACACGGATGTTGGTGCCGATGAATATTCAAAATCATTTCACAAGAATTCTTTCGAATAAAGTTGATTGAATACATTTCTAAATCCTGTTTGTGCCGGGGTTTTATGTTTATTTATTTATTTATAAAACCGAAATGCATACAGTAGAAAGGCACATATTTATATACACCACAGGCAGCTCGGAGATAGAAAATGACAGCTCGAAAATTGCCAAGTAACTTATATATATATATATATACACGGTAATTATAAATAAAAGCACACTTTCAAACTGCTGTAAAAAAAGAACCACTCGTCACAACGAGTTTAAATTTGAACTGAAGATACTTAAAGAAGGGAGAAACGGTACAGCATCAAAAATGTTCCAATGTGCATTAATAGATGGCGCTGTAAGCAGCATAAAGAAAGGGCATTTGACCATTTTGAATCTAATTGACAACGTATTTGGCATAAGTTGCACATTAAAGCAACTGTAGTGCTCAATGTGTTTGATTGCTTTGATTTTTTTGATGAAAAAAAAAAGACTTTCAAATCTTTTAACAGTTATAACACTGTTAGTGGAAAGCCCATCCACCACTGCAAGGTCATACCAAATTGGATCTGAAAAATCGGTGGGCCTTTTAATGGGCCCTTTTTGTGCGCAAAGTCTCGTCCCCCCCCCCTGCTTCAATTATCCTCAGTTCAAATTTCAACTCATTGTGACAAGTGGGTCTTTTTTTACAGCATTTTGAAAGTGGGACTTTAATTGTAATCACTCTATATATATATATATATATATATATATATATACATTACATAGATACATACATACATACATACATACACACGCATATATATATTATAACTTTTTTAATATTTTAATTATTATTAATAATAAACCAAGAAAAGAGACTCATTACTTTTCAGTTTTCTGAAAAAGTCACTGGGTTTACTACTACAATACAATACAAACACACGTGTGGCAGCACAGAAGCTACTATGAGTTATATCATAAACCCCATTGGATTCTGGACGTGGATTCTGTTGATTAAGGAAAAGACAAAATCAATTCACTTCATTTTATTGACCTTTTTGAACAATTTGAGTTTGGGCCCTGTATGAGGTAGGAGGGGATGAGGGTGGGCGACGGCTGAGCGAAAAGTTTCGTTCACTAGCTGAGATTGTTTGAAAGTACCAGCAGTCAGAGCGTACAAAATGATAAATATGTCACTCAGAGTGGTCTGGTTAACATTTTACTGAGGTGAGAGCTGAGAGCCATAAGGTAGCGATACATTATACAGCAGTTAGGAATGAGTTTTACTAGAAAATGATGAACTAAATTCAATTAGGGGTTATTGCACTTAGTGAATTTGTTAGTTCTAGGTCTGGAATTCAAGAACAGCCGAACGAGTATTACTACAGATATGAAAAGAACACATCAATACAAAAATAAAGAGAACTTAAAGGAATGAGGGGCGAACAGTGCACATAATAAAAGTCACATCAGTATTCTTTACACTTTCTTTATCATGACTTCACAGAAACACAAATTGTATAACAAAACCAAACTAACATTCACTATACAAAAATTTGGAACACCTCACACTCAGACTCCCTCAATATATATATATATATGTGTGTGTGTGTGTACTAGCAGAACCCAGTATGCGTTGTCCAACCAAATGTAAAAAAAAAGGGAATGAAAAAAATTACATATCCCGAATATATTCTCCATGTTCTAATATAAGTGCATACTCATTTTCATGGATATCATTTGAACGGTACATAAGATGAAATGCTGCAGCACCCTCTGGTGGCAAGTAATAATAAAGTGGATAGCGCGAACCTATTTTCCATACTCGAATACACATTGTTACAAATTTTTATAGCGATGGGTTGAACGGGATAGAAGGTGATAGATTGCAACACCATCTGGTGACGACTTACAATAAAGGGGATAGCATAAAACGTTCTCCGTGTTTTGTCAAACACACACAAAAAAATTTCATCAAAATTAGTCAAGTCGTTTAAGAGGAGTTCAGTGACAAACACACGTATAGAAGAATTACATATGCTACTGTGCCCAAAACGTAAAACCAATTTTCAATTTAAATTTCTCGGGCATATTGAATTAAAAAAATTTTTTCTTTTTTTGGTTGCTGGCACTATCCTTGACATCTGTGTGAAATTTTACGTTAAAATATTCATTAGTGTTTGTGTGACGCTTAGCTTTGTGAGACTCTAAAAGTGATTTCGGCGATTTTTAAAATGTTTGAATTAATTAAGCAAAGAACTTCCATTAAATTTTATTTGCTGAATGAATATTCGTGTGCAGAAACGTATAGAATGTTGCAGAAGGCATTCGGTGAGAATTCCTTTATTAGAAAAAAATGTTGAGAAGCAGTATAAACAGTTCAAAGAAGGCAGAGAACGACGCGTTGAAGACGCAGAGCTCTCAGGTCGACCATCAACCTCAACCGACGAAGCTCACGTCCAAAAAATTAAAGATTTGGTGCTCGCAAGCCGTCGATTTACAATTAGAGACCTTGCTGATGATGCTGGAATTTCAAAAGGATCGTTCAATTGCATTTTAAAAGATGTTTTGGGTCTCAAAAGCGTCAAATGTCGATTGGTACCGAAAACACTGAATTTTTTGGAAATACATCGTCGCGTTGAAATGTGTGAAACACTGCTTTTTGACTATTAGGACAAGTTGAAATGCATCATAACTGGAGTTGAGACTTGGATTTATGCTTACGACCCGAAAACAACCGATCAATCGAGCGAATATCGTGACAAAGGTGACACAAGACCGAAAAGAGCACTCCAAAGTCGCTCAAAAATCAAGGTCATGTTGACTGTTTTCTTCGATTACCGTGGTGTGGTGCATTATGAATTCATTCCGCCGGGCCAAACTGTCAATAAGGAGCATTATTTTAGTGTTATGCATCGTTTGCGTGAAGCTATTCGCGAAAAGAGGCTGCCTTTATGGAAAGACAACTCTTGGTTATTGCATCACGATAATGCGCCAGTTCACACTGCATTGATTCTTCGTGACTTTTTCGCCAAAAATGAAACCCATATCGTTCCACAACCACCGCATTCACCTGATTTAACACCGTACGACTTCTGGCTATTCCCTAAACTCAAAAGACCACTCCGAAGACACCGTTTTGAGTCGATTGAAGAGATTCAACGTGAATCGGCGCGCGCTTTGAAGGCCATCCCTGCCGATGACTTTTTAGCATGCATTGCGGATTGGAAGCAAAGTTGGCATAAGTACGTAGTGTCCGGAGGGGATTACTTTGAAGGCAATGAAATAAATTTGGAAGAATAAATAAAGAGGTTTGAAAAAAAAATAAAAATTGGTCTTACTTTTTGGGCACAGTAGTATATAAAGATATAGTATATGATAGAGAGGGAGGAAAGAAAAAGAGAGATTATATTTAAACTATGTAATGAAAAATAACTAATATATGATATGTGAATAAAGAATTTGATACGTTATATTAAATTGATTTAATAGCTACGCAGTTTAAAATGCATTTTTTAACAAATACCCTAATTTTCTGCATGTAGTCCGCGGAAAATTTGCTGACAAACCCTTTTAAATTGCGGTGTGCTCATTTTTTTTTTTCCTCAAAAATTTCGTAAAATTCCATCTCTATAAAACCGTTACACTTTCGGGCTTATAAAATTGACAGATCTTTGTACGAAAGAAAAATAAACATTGTTCTGAAGGTCAAGAAGGAAAACATAACAGTTGTTGATGATAAAAGGAGGACTTAACTTAAGCAAAAGACAAAATGCTAAGCGCATCTTAGCACAGTGCGTGCCAGTGATAATAATGCGCGTGCAATGAAGCCATTGATAACTTTGCTTTTCAGAAGATCAGATTAATAATAAACTGTGATACTGAAGGAGATTTTCATCTCCCTAGTAAATACACATATTGCAAAAAATATTGTCTCTTTCATTTTAATCAGTTTTTAAACGCATATTTTTTTCCCATTTTCCACTATCTAAAATTTATATTATAGTTTATATCTTTATATGGCCTGATGGCCGAGTGACTAACTCTCAGGGGCACAGGTTTCGGATTCGAGTTCCGGTGGTGCCATGGATGTTTGTAATGATCCGGAATCCACTTTAAATCGTAGGTACCGGTCTAAAAGACCGTAGAGCATTGGGCGTAGAGCTGACAACCCTACCCCGTGATAACATCTCCCGTCTTGAAATCTGGCAGACGGCCTTGGCCCGCCATGGGGATGTTGCGCCACTGATGATGATATCTTTATACATAGTATATAATTCTTCTGCACTGATGTTTGTCACTGAACTCCTCCTAAATGGCCCGATTTTGATGGAATCTTTTATGTGTGTTTGAATGGGTCCATTAATAGTTTAGATTCCCATTTGGACCCGTTAGGTGGCGCTGCAATCAGATACCAGGAATTATTATTATTTTCAGGGCAGGATAACGTCTGCCGGGCCCTCTAGTGTATACATATAAAGGCTGCACTGAAAACGTTCTTTTTAAAAAGGTTTTGTATATTTTTTAGCCATAGGTAGAAAACATAACTTGATTAGCACATGAAAAAATAGATGTGAATTACCCGTTGATTATACGAAATTTTCTGGGGTTTTTTTCTAGCAGAAAATGATACCTGCTGATTATATGGTTCTATGGATTACAGACAGGAAACTACAATACTTAATAATAATCTTACTTAAGTAAATTTAGTAACTGTAACTGTTCCTTGTTTTATCTAGTATCCATGTAAAAAAAATTATTAATTAAACGGGTAGCTGCAAATGTGATGTCAAAATAATGATTTTTTAACACATTTGCTTGAAAAATTTTGTTCTTAGTTGAATATCGATTCCAATAGACTTTTACATTCTAATACATTAACAGCCCCAGATAACATTGTAGAGCGTAATAACTGATTACAATATATATGTATGTATATGTGGACGGTTATAAAAATGATGAAAGCGCCCTAGCATAGAACTTCCTTTATGGAGGACGGTCGTAGGATCTCCTTTGTCATGTGATATAGCTTGGATTGGCCTGGGAATCGAATCATGCAGGTGCTGAACAGTGTTTAGAAGAATAATGAACCATTCTTCATGGAGATATTGTGAAAGTTGCGGGAGAGATGCCTGAAGAGGACATCGATTCTGGATGGATCGCTCTAAAATAGACCATAACGGTTCGATGATACTGAGGTCGAAGGGACTGCGCGGCCAAAGTAGTTGTTGCGCTTCATCCTCGTGTTCATCAAACCCTGATTGGACAGATCGCACTTCATGAATAGGAACATTATCACACTAGAGCATTCCATGTCTAATGTCCATGTATCCATGCATTCCAATTTTATTCGTATTCGACCTACAGTCATATTCGACCGGGACCTACGGTTTAAAGTGGATTCCAAACCACTACAAACATCCATTGACACCGCCGGAACTTGAACCCGAAACCTGTGGCACCGAGCGCCAGAGCGTTAGTCACTCGGACATCAGGCTAGCCTTTTATTCATGAGCGTTTCCATTATTTTGATAACCGCCTTATATATATATATATACACTCAAGAGCCAAAACATTATGACCACCTGTCAATAACGAGTTGGCCCACCTTTGGCGCGCAACACAGCTTCAACTCGCCTTGGCATGGATTAATACCACCACTTAATACCAGTTAAATACCACTTCCACCTGATCACGTGCCTTCCACGTCATCCAGGCGTGTTCATTGCAAAATGTAGGGATGGCCACAATGTTTTGGCTCTTGAGTGTATATATATATAGATATACAATAAGAATGTCTAAAATTATTAACTGTCATTTGACTTACATATTATAGAATAAACATTGTTCTTTGCTGGTTGCTAGACAATTAACTGATCTTTGATCGATCATTTGAATCCTTTGCTCATTTGAATATAATAGTCTTAATTGGTCTTTAAAGGTAGTCTTCAGAGTTTTAATGATCTGTAACTCTAATTAAATTCCTTTTTAGCAATGATCAATATACTCGTTCATAAAAGGACTTTTACAATAAAAATAATTTTTTAATTATTATTTTAGCTACCAGATGAATATTCTGATAGTTAAAACATTTATGTTTCTGTCATTAATATTCAAACTCATTTCCAAATAATCTTGAGAATAGAATTGATGGAATGTTTTTCGAAATTCTATTCTTCTCTTTCTCTTGGCAAAAACAAATCATATGCTACTAACCAATCTAACCAATGCAGCTAACCAATAACCAAGGAATCATTTGATATAATCGTACATAAAATAATTTACAAAAAATAATTTTAATTAATCTATCTGTAGTCTTTGTAGAATTAATTGGTCTGTATTCAAATTTTATTTTTGTTGAATGTTATTCAACGTTTATTTGGGGGGGAGGGGGGGGGGGGCGTTGGGTTTTTGTTCAAATTTTTTGGTTTATATTTTTTATAGGAATTTTTATTTTTTGATATTGTACGGAGCATGTATTTTTTGTGTGTATTTGCAATATGTATGTTTTTCTTCCTTTTTTTTTTTTTTCAATTCCTTCTATTTGCTCACACTCTCCCTATATATATCTTGTTCAAATTTTCAATTGTTCATAAAATACTTTTTATTCATCCACTCAAGTTCGAATACATTTTTTTTTGTACTTGTAGTGGATGACACTGGATGTTAATACAGATTTTCAAATATTAATTCAGTAATTAAATTTAATTCATTAATTTTAGTTTTTTTTAGATTTAAATTGCATATATCTACCCATAGATGGCACCAGATAAACTTAAAAGAATGAATGAACATTATTTATAAAGGACTTTCTGCAATAGAGTGAAAAAAAAGTAGAAATTGACTTTAAATTTTTTTTTTTTTTTTTTTTTTTTTTTTTTTTTTTTTTTGTATTACTTGCTTGTATTGCTTTTTTCAGTATGTTATATATTTTTTTAATCTGAATTTTCCAACTATAACTTTCACCAAAGATTTATATCAAGTTATGGTTTTTTTTAATATATTTTTAGAGGTACCTTTAATAAAATTTTAAAATAAAAATTTAAAAATAAATTTTAAAATAAAAAAAAAACAGGAACAAATTGTTATTTTCTAAAATGACAGTCTTATTATTTTTATCAAAAAAAGAAGTTGATTGTTATCTAAAATTCAATGGCTCAATAATTCTTTCATTTTGACTTCATTTTAGTTGAATAAGTTATTTAAAATAAATGTCATTGCATTTGAAAAAAACCAAACAAGCACAGTAATTTTTTTAATAAAAAAATAAGATGCATTTAATATGCTACTCAGATATTAATAAGCAGGAATTATTTCTGTTAAAAGTTATGTAATAAGACTAGAAAGCCACTTTTTTTTTAAACTTGTAGTGTATGACACTGGATGTTAATACAGTTTTTTTCAAATAGTAATTCACTAATTAAATTTAATTAATTAATTTTAGTTTTATATGGGAGAAAAAAATTTCTCTTACATAAGATATTTAGCAGGATATAAATTTAGGAATAAATACAGTCAGTGGCGAAGCGTGTAGAAAAAAATTTCTTTTTTCATTCTGTGTTCTAGTCTGAGTCAAGGAGGGAACAAAATAGGAAATGAAACATGTGAATAAATGAGTGAGAGAGAGATGGAAAGTGTGTATGTGTATGAGAGAGAGAGAATTTCGTCTAACTTATAAAAAATGATTGAAAATTTTTTATAAAGGACTTTCTGCAATATAATGAAAAAAAGTAGGAATTGACTTTAAAAAATTTTTTTTTATTACTTGTTACGTATCGACACATGTTTCTCTGGAATACCACAGGGAGCATCCGGAATTCTCCCACGGCGCACCCTTTGCATGCATGGAATGATTTGCACATAATTATGCTCGGATGAGGAAAAGGGAATATGAAATATTACCTCGGTGTGCACCTTTAATCCGTTTCAGATCCTTAGACTTACACCAAACGAATTTTTCTCATGAGAAATGAAGTGAAAATGATTAATCCTTTTTCTTGACAAAAAAAAAAAAAAAAAAAAAAAAAAAAAAATACAATTGTTATTGCCATATTATACAATGACGAGTTCTTAGGAAATAATTTAAATAAATGTGGAAATTAAGTGAAAATAAGTAAGTAAAAATATATATAATCTGCTGGGCCTATATAGAGGCTACCCATAAAATTTAGAATTAAATGTAAGAACGAAGCGCGTAACAGCAATCTTAAAAAATTAAAAATATATAGAGAATTCCAAACGATTTTCTTTTTCTTTAAAAATTATCATTTCCGCTTTGAATTAAAATCGTCTGTGTTTTCACCAGACGATCTTTTAGAACAATTTTACATTATTTAATTATATAATTACTTGCTCGTGAAAGAAATATAAATAAATATTATGCATAAAAAATTCGTGAAAAAAATTTAAATTAATATTATATAAAATATCTCATGAAAGAAA
>BPLQ01014893.1:0-40530 GCA_021605075.1 Caerostris darwini
AAGAATACAAAAATGAATATTGGAAAATGAATATTCATCTGGTCCTGAGGACATGTCGGTATTACAGAAAAGGAATCAGCCAATTCCCTCGCTAAATACGCTGCAAATACAATAATATTTTATTGGATCTTACCTGAAGATCTCATATTTTAACAAAAAAAGAATGCACGGCTAAAAGCAACAGAGCAATGGATGGCAAATAGGCTCAGGATCCTAGTCATTTGAATAGTATTAAACCTCCTCACAGACTTTTCTCTAATCATAAAAAAGAAGATATTCTTATTTCCAGATTGCGCACAAAAACATATCATAGCAATGCAAAACTCCATAGATTTGGTCAGACTTCATCTTCATTATGCTCGATCTGAAAAATTCCGGAAACAGTCGAACACATTTTGTATCAATGCATAAAATATGCAGTAGCAAGAAACAAACTTCAAAGTGCTTTTAGATATAGAGTTCTGTTTTACACATGGTTATTTGATATGCCAGAAGACGCTTATTATAACACAACAGTGATTCTACAATTTCAACGAAAAGTCTCGTAACCCTGTATGTTACGTGGAGCCCCATATATTTTCCCTGGAGTTAATACTTCATTTTCACTTTACGTTTCAATTACTAGTAGTGTTTCATGTGTTCTAATCATTGTTTAAATGTTAAAATGTTGTGATCGAATGATCTGCTGTTTTGTCTATTTCTTTCGTGTTCAACTTTACTCCTTTTATAGTTATTCTTTTGGTTGGCAGAAAGTGCAGGCAACGTTTATTGTATTTTAAAGATAATTTTGGATACCTGAAATTTCGAATTTTTCGGCGATTTTTAGAATTTTGAATTTCAGAGTGGTTTTTTAAGGGGTTTTATTTTCATTTCTGCAAATATGTTTGATTATTAAAAAAAAAAAAAAAAAAAAAAGGAGGGGGGCAGGAACAATTACAAAGCAGTGTCAGCCGGCATACATCTCAAAGCACCGAGTGAAGCCAAATCCGGTAGAAAGCGAAACAAGAAATAATTCAATTTCTAATTAAACTTGTTGCAGATTATGGCATCCCCAGTTATATCCTTCGATTCAAATTTTAAATAATTACTTTTTATATATATCAGATTTATTTGAACCGATAAAAGAAATATTTGATGGAATGAAAAATCAGTCAGGTAAATTTTAAAATTTTAAATTATTTTTCATTTCAATTAAGAAATGTTTACTTTCTTATTTATTTGAACTCCGTTTTAAAAGAAATATTTCAAAAAATTTAGAGCTAATTGAAATAATTAAATAAGATGCCTTAATTCAGATTTTAATTTTTCTGTCTATTTTTAAATTATTTTTCATATTTACAAATGGTGGATATGGCATTTATAATGTTTAAAATGTGTTAGGTAATTCATATTTTTTACGACAGAACTGCTGATTTTTTTATGTTATACGTTAATTTCGATATTGAAAAGTTGTTATTATATATATATTTTTAAATAATGACAAGTGTTGCAGATATGACACATTTTGTCTTAACATATGGAAGATCTCTAAATTTTTCTTAAATAAAAAACGATATTTAAACCTGTAGAATGTTTTAATAGAGCGTGCAACAACTTTCTACAAAAATTTTCTACCATTTGTGCTATTTTTATTGTGTAGGCATGAAAAAAAAAAAAATTATTAGTCACATTAAATGAAGTTCTTTTATATTAATTTATATAATATGGGATTTTTACTAAATGATAGTTCTTTAATACAAGGTTGAATCCATTATGAAAATGTTATGAATGTATAAAATACTTAATAATGTACATAGAAAACAGAACTAAGATATGTAGAAGTATAAATTAAACTTTTTTTTTTGGCAGCAATGTTCTTTACTATACAGTCAATGTTAATAATATGAAAAACTAATTAACTATGATGTGTAATCAGCTGAAGATTTCTCTGTTCTTTGCATGTCTTTTTTTTTATGAGAATCTTTGAATGCCTGTATATTTTCTTTTCCTAATTTTACTGCATTTTGCATACTTTAATTTTATTAAATTTCCTTTTAATCTGTCTAAAAATCTGTTTGTTTCTGTTACTCATATTTATACAAGTTCTGGATTCAGAAAATTTCAATAATATATAATTTTACAATTAATTTGTATGCGAAAGAGATATTCAGAGATATTTTTAAAATATCAAGGTTTTTTTTTTAATTTTATAAATTATAAATGAAAGAACTAATTAATAATTTAATATAAATAAAAAAATCTGTTCCTATGTATAGAAGATTTAGCACAGAAATTTATACCATTGTCAGATTTCATCCACTATTTTACACATAAATTAGTATTTGTGTGTAACGAAACTAGCTGTTTTCTGCTAACAAGACTGGCTTCTTCCTTAAGCATGCTTTGATACAATTATTTTATATTGAAAAGAACTTCACAAAATAGTTGACATGGTTGAATTTGTTTAAAGAGAAAAATATTAAACATGAACAGAAAGGAATTTTTTTGTATTGGAACAATTAAGCATCATCAAAAAAGCTGAGGATAGGCAAGGGTTAATCTTATATAAGTAGTACTAACTACTTATTTGAAATAAAATCATTATTTTTTTGAGCACAGGACTTAATCTTATTTAAAGGTCCCTATACTATAATTTACATAAGATTATTACTTTTATTATGGCTATTATTATGATTACATGTATATACAGTTAAAAATTCAGAATTGTTAATATTATATGTGTAATATATTATCTTTTGATAAAAAAAATCATAATAGTTACTGCTTATATAGTTTATTGATTGTCACAGTTTAACATTAAATAAATAATTTAATCTGATTCATATGATTTTCAGAATATTCCAACTTAAATACATATTTTGGCATGCTACCTAATTTTGTAGTATGGTGAAATTTTTAATTGTTATAGTGATGCTTATTGTAATGATATTCTTTTTGTTTATAAAGAATTTGTTGACCCGCAACTGGGATGACACAGAATTGATCGAAGCTTATAAGAAATTATTGAAAGTAAGTACTAGTTATTAAATAGTATGGTTCAATCTGTTTTGTCAGACTTTGTGTTATTGGTTCTAAAGTACATTATTATTTTTTTTTTTTTTTGGTCCTATTACGTTGAATAGTAATGGCAATGGATAAAAATAAGAAAACTTATACTAAAATAAAGACAGAGTAAGGAAACAAGAGGAAAATGATTGTATAGTTCTTCAAAATAACACAGAAATGAGCTGATAAAAATGAACCAACAAATTTAATCTCAAAAAAGGAATCTTATTTCATCATCTGACTGGCCCTGTCATTGTTTGCGAGTGCTCATTATCCAACATTTGGATATTGGGAAAAGTTAAAGGTGGAGGGGGAAAAACAACTTTGAACAGAAAAACACTGTCAGAACAGAATAGAAATGGGACAGGTAACATTTGATGCAAAATTTCCACTTTGGTGACGAAAAAAGACTTGTCAAATCAGAGTTCCTAAATTAAGAACTTTCAATACTTACTTATTAAATACTTTCTTAATGATATATGGAATGTATATGAGTTTTCAATAATTTTCAGAAGGATGCTAGAGAAACAGCAAGAAATGAAGCTCTGAAAAATGACAAAAAAGAAGTAAGTTATTTTGCTTTTGAGAAAATGTTAACAAAGTTTGCATCCTCTTTAATCTATATTAACATGTCTTGTTTGTGGAGTATGTTGCTATGAATGGTCTATGTAGCTAAATTTCAATGTAATTATTAATGTATTTTATTCTTTGTGTTCTTAAAAAAAATCTTAATTCAGTTTTAGCATACATGCCAATACTTCATCTTAAAAAAAAAATTGAAATATCTTTAAAGCTTTCTAAAAAGCCATCTAATTAATGGTTCTGCCTTAATATTTGTTTGTATTGTAATGTAAGTAAAATATACAGTGAAATTTTTTTTAAGGTTTTATTATGTTGATCTTCGTAATTTTAAGATTGAAAAAAAAAATTTCAATTAATAAATGTTTTATTTATAGCATTATTTCCTGTTGTTTTCCCAGTTGTAAAATTGAATATTCATAGCTTTTGAATATTGATTTTTAAAGTTTTGACTTTGGTACCTTTGTTTCAATTTCTCGTTAATAAATTTATTCAGCATTGTGCATAACTTATATCTATGTTACAATATTAATACTTTAAGACTATTCATGAAATATGTTACTTTTTAATGCAAGCGGTTTCTATGATCAAATAATGTTCTGTGTCAATATCTTTTCACTTGAAAACTATCCTTTACAATCTAGCCTGATATAAAAATATTCTGATTATGATATTTTAAAATTCCTTTCTTATTATCTCTATGTAAAAATCATCTAAATACTTTACGAGATGAGTAATTTTTTTTCAACTTCCAATAAGCTGCTCTAGAATTTGATCATATTGGTCACATTAAAAAACAATATTAATCATCAGTTCAAATTTTACAAAATATCTTTTAAAACTATTACCTTAATGTATGGTTTGCTTTAAGGAACTAGAAACTGAAATTTTCATAGAACTTAAAATGTATTAACTAAACTAATTTAAAAATTAAAGAATTAATTAAATTGAATTTTGATCATTAAAAAATTAATGTAATTGACATAAAATGAAAATCCATGCACTTTGTGAGCTTTTTCATGTTTGTCAATTTCTTAATTAAATCATAAATTTGTTTTAATTCATTTATGAGTTAATAAATAATTATGAATTTCAAGTAAATATAGCATAATAACAATTTTAATCAAGTGGATTGAAGTCTGTGCTAGTAATGGGTCTTCATTTGCTTGCAAACATTAATTAAATAGAAGATAAAGTGCAATATAGCTTTACTACTCAAATAAAATTGTACATAATTAATACCTCTAAATGAGGCTGCATTAATTTATTAGGAGCTGTTCCTTCTATGTGTAATTTTTTGAGAAAGTAATATACTAGAATAGGTAACATAAAATAATTATTTTCTAATTATAAAACAGTTTTAAAATTTCCAATTCCAAAACTATAAGGTGAAAAAAATCAATCAATCACATATTCGATTTTCAAATAGTGAAATCCAATGCCTGATTTATTTAACCACCTTTTAACATTTTTAAACACTAATGTATTCTGTCAAAAATGTACACCCTACATAACATAAGTTTAATTGATTACTAGCTAAAAAATAAGTAAAATTCAAAAACTTCTTTGGAACTATTATCTATAAACAAACTTTTTGAACCCATATTAATAAGTCTGAAAACTAGAAATGCTAGAATAATAAAAATAAAACATTGTATTTATTGTTTGGCTTCTTAAAAAATTGTAATTTAATGTTAAATCAAATATTTATCTAAGTAACGATACATAATATTGTAGAGTTTACAAGTGTTCAGTTTTTTGTATCGTTTTCCTGCCTGCTAAGCTTTTATCTAATTTTTTCCATTATTTTAAAATTATCCCCAAATTCTGAAGTATCTATGTAGTTTCATCTTCCTTCATCACAAATATGATTTTGAGAAATTCGTTATATCAAATACAATCTTCTAGTATTCCTTATAATTACTGAAACTACAATTCATGTTACAATAGCTGATCTTTCTACAGTAAAAAAGATGCATCATTTTTATATGTAAACTTTTTTTAGGGAAGATTTTCAGGTTTGGTAAACTTAATGAAGGTAGTGTTGATATTGATGTTACCAATAAAAATTTGTCACAATTTCATTTATTACAAATTGAGAACTTGGAGATTATTAAATCTGAAAGGATTGATAATAGGCTGAATCTGATTTTTTTTTTAAAATGTAATGCAACACTCAAATATAGTGAACTAGCAAAATTAGTTCTTTACGTTCTGACAACGCTGAGTGTGAAAGGATATTTAGTGTTATCAACTATTAGAAAATTTTTTATTGGCCAAAGCAATTCTTTGTGGAAACTACAATGAATGATAACTTGAACTTTCCTTTTGAACATTTTTTCATGCAGAAGTTAGAATAATTTTCAAATAATAAATTTTTTTATGTTCTATTTAAGTATTTTGTAGTTTGAAATGTCAAATGATTGCATGTTTTGAAATTTTTATTAAGTACTATCTAAAGTTATTCTTTATTTTAAACAAAAAACTTCAGTTTTGTTCATTATATTTCTATAATTTAAATATCTTGGTGAGAGGAGGGGTCTGCGAAAAATCGTTTTTTTTTCTTATGCCATCATGAAAGATTGCTAACTCAGATATTGATTACTTTATGTATAATTGCAATTTTTTTTGTGGCCATTCTACACGTTTATGAAACTATGCCATCCTTTCCCTGGCATCTCTGTTCTAAATTGTTAAGCTTATACAGTTTTAATTTCAGAAAATATCATACTAAATACCGTATATACATTGTAGCATTATTATTTTTTTTTTAATAGAAATTAAAAATACTTTTTTTTTATTAGCAGGGTGCCAAGCAATTTAAACTCAAGGGTTCCAAATTTTGACTTGTTTTATATTTTGTAGTGATAGTGGCTCAATACTAATGAAAAAAATAAAGCTTGTTAAAATTTCATATTAAATATTTGTGTTTAGCTAATGTGTATATTTGTCACCTTTTATGGATGCAACAATTAATTTTTTGATATAGTTATTAAATAACGCTAATTTCTCTCTTCCTTAGTGGAAAGTAGGGGATTTTTGCAGAGCTGTCTATTCTGAAGACGATTTACTTTATGAAGCTGTGATTGTTTCTATTTATGAAGACTCCTGCACAGTAGAATTCTTGGGCTATGGTGACGTTGAAGATGTAAATCTGTCTACATTGAAAGGATCCTTGGGAAAACTTGCTCGAGAAAAGCAGAAAAAATCAGCCTATTATTTTATCAAAATACAAAATCTGTAACTGTGAGTCAAGTTACAAATCTATCATTTTTAAGTAGCAATATGCATATTTTTCCACATTAGCGAATCATAGAATAGCCTATAAATTTAAATTTAAATTCTTGATGTAAATGAAAAAAATCTTTTAAATTATTTATAAACATGTAATATTAATATGAACTGCATGCTTTTATTATTCCTCCCCCACCCCCTGGAAATTTGAAACATTAAAAGAAAGCATTTAAATTCAATTCATCAGTAATTGAGTCAGTGGATAATTTTAAAATTAAAGTGGTACTTATGAAGTTTAATAGAGAAAAAAAATAACTTGTGTATGATTTATAACAAATTTAATTGCAGCCAGAATATGGTTAAATTCAGGTCACAAATTTTTTCCAGTATTTTAGAAGGCAAATAATAAATTTAATAAATTGTGTGTCAAATTTATCATATTGCTTTATTAAAAAATCACTGCATTACAAAATCAATGGTGTGATTTTATTTGTATATGAAAAATTTGCAAAATTCATATAAATGTTAAAATTTAATTCATACAAGTTAATATTTTATAATCAAGAGGGTTTGTCCTTACTCATATTTTTGTTTTTTCTCAAGTTTTTTTTTTTATGTTTTATAGATTAAATTATAATTTTTCTGCAGGAGAGTGAAAATGAGGAAACTAAGCCTTCTTACAGTAAATATTCAAGCAATAGGAAGAAGCAGGATGAAGGCAATTCAACCGACGTAAGTTCGTGTTTTGAGGATAGAAAAAAAAAGCGCCATGGAAGCCATATGGCCCAACCTAATGCTGCATCATATGCCAATGGATCTTTCGGTACATGGGGACCTCATATGCCACCTGTATCCTATTATGCACCTTCAGCTCCTGTAAGTATTGTACCATTAAACTTCTTATAACATTCAAAATTTGTCTAATCCAAATCCCAAATATCCAAATCATGAACATTTAAATGCAGGTTGACCAGACAAAAATTAGATTAGAAAAATTTATATAGCAGTACACCTAATACTAGCAAAAGTTTTTCAAGTTACTTAAGGTAGAATGGGTTAAGTTTTGGTGCTCTTTGTTAAATAATAGAACAAGCTCTGCCAATCCTTCTGTAGAGGTGTTGGTCTGATATATTCTTATAGAAATAAAATCCAAAGGAGTCAGGTTAAGATTCATACAATTTTCTCATAATAATAAATAATCTCATTAATATAATTTTTAACATTAAGCTTCGATTATATACCTTTTTGGAGCTCATATTTTGCCAAGTTGCAGGATATTTTATTTCTGCGAGCTAAGTGATATTGCCTTTTATGCTGTGCACAGAATAAGGCCAAGGGTGAAGAAAATGCTAGCATGAAGATGGTAACAGCATCTTAACCTTTTAAAAAAAAAAGTCCACAGTATATATATATTTTAAATTCTGCTATCTTGTATGATATAATCAACAGAAATGTGTTTGTGGTAAAATGTATTTATATATATATATATATATAATATTTTTTTTACTTTTCTGTAAAAAATATCAGTTAATACTTGATAGTTTCTATAAAAATAGTTAATAGATATATTATGATGCATAAGTTGGTATTTAATCTTCTTTTCATCATGTTATTTCAGGATAATTAAATTATACAGAATATTTTTTTATTGGTTAATTTTTATTTCTTAGTATGTCAAGTATAATGATAATTTTTTTCTTTTTATATTTCTTATTAATGTTTATCACTGTAGATAACATTTTACTTACTTAAATGACTAATTTTTACATTATAACAAGTGTGCAGTTTTCATGTCATAGGATTTAACATTTTGCATTTATTACTCATTATGATCATCTATATGAAAAAGATATTGGTGAAAAACTTACTAAACATCATTAAATTTAAATTAGTATAGTCAAATATTTGAAAACAGATAGAATTAATGATTTTTTTTTTTTTCAGTTTACTCATTCGCACATTCCATGTCCACCACTTCCACCTATTCCTCAAGATCCTATTTTTGCTCACAATCCAAACCTGTCTGCTATGATGATGGCCTGGTATATGGCAGGATATTACACTGGTTTGAATGCAGTGAGTATCCTTCTATTTTTTCAACATTTCTATAAATTCAAAATTAATTTATGAATCCAATTATTGAATGATTTTTAATCTTTGAATTATTGGTACATCCTCTTATTATTCCTTAGATTTGTTCGTGTATTATGTCTATTATTCTTTTATGCAGATTCTATTTAAACGCTATGATCAATTTTCAGTGTTAGTTTCTGGCAAAAGAAAAGATGAAAGTTTTTGTTTCATAAAACTGCCGTAGTTGAAACTAGAATGCAATCCAATAAAATTTACATAGTTATCTTGAATTATGAATATTTTCCTTAGCTAAGACAGTATTGGTCCTGTAAAAATGAATAAAAATCACATTAAATAAATAATTAATGATATACTTTTAATCATTTAAATAAAAACATTTAACCAATGCATTTTTTTTTAAAGCAATATAAAAAAACTGACAAATTAGGAAATTCATTAAAAAAAATTTATTAATTTTTTTTCGATTTAGTTTTCCTAAAAGATATTCCGTATGTTTCAAAATCCATACTTTGTGTATTTCGCCAATTTTAATTTGTTGGTGTGATTTGTAATTTAATATTTTTTCTTCTCCTAGTCCCAAAGTCACCAGTGTTTCCGGTATAACTGTGGCCATGGAAAACAATGTTGCCAACATTGTTAGGGAAACTTCTTCTTGAATACTTCACATTGTTACTTTGTAGTATGTTTTAATTTTGTGTTTAGAGTCACATTTTACTTGTTTAACATTTTGTTTGTCACATTCTTAGATGATGCTTCATTTAAATGACATCTGTTCTGTCTTCATTTGGTGTGAAATAAAGTTTTTAGGGCAATTATTTGTAATGGCTTTGGTTTCTTTTTTGTTAATTCTACAGTGTAAAAATGAATTTGCAAAAAAAAAGAGTAAATATTCTATACCTGAATAGTTGTAATAATTTAACTCTCTTAAGTTTCATTATTGATGTTTAATGTTATATAATAATTATTGGAAATTTCAATTTATAAATTTAGACAATATACCCATTCTTTGCATAAGGAGTATTACCTTAATACAAATAAGTTTCTTATATCTTCATCTCTTTTGTTGTATTATTTGATTCAGAAATCAGCAAAATTAAGTTTGCTGGCTATGAGACTCTTTGGATACCATATATTGTCGATCTCAAATAAAACGGAAAATAAAAAATATATATCTTCTCTCATTTTTTTTTTTTTTTTTTTGTCATCAATTGCAACGCAAGGAAAAGACTGCTTTTTACGCAAAAAAAGTTACTGATTTTTTGGGGGGAAAAAACCTTAGCTGTTTTCTAGTGATGTAGAGAAAGAAATAAAAAAAATCCTGAATTTGTCTGATTATTGTTCAGAAACAATGCTCTCCATAAAAATTAAAACATAGCAATTTTAAGCATAAAAGTTTCTTTTAAGGATTTTGGAATTAAAAGAATTCTTGCTATTACAGATATTCTATCTACATAGCGATACAACTTATTTTGAAATACCGTTCATAGTAGGCCTGGGCGAAATATTGATATAAGACTATCGCTTATCTGATTTTATTATTCTTATATTAATGAAATTCCCATTTAAGTTATCGATTTTAACACCATTCCCATGTCGCACATCGAAATGCCGATTTTCCAAACTGATATAATTCCTTCGGAAATGATCGACGAATCCAAGAAGTTTCGATATTCAACGAAATTCCGATGTCCAATATCGAAATACTTGTTTCCAACATCAGAATTATTTTATAAAGGAAATATTTGTTTTGAAATGAAATAATTGTGTGCTGAAAACAACAGAATAAAAGGTAAAGCAAATTAAAATGAACATAATTGATACTAGAAAATTATCCATATAAACCGTTTTTTAAAAAGTTAGTGGTCGGTTGGACTTCTAGATTCCCATTTTGTTGTTGTCCCACGGTTAAAAAGTTGATGTTTTAAATCTGTATCAAATCGCGATATTAGACGGAAGATAGATCGATTTTTGAAATTTCAAAATCCTCCTAGTTCATTGACTTGGCAAGTATAAACTTATGGAGCTAAAATTTGTCTTGTAAAACAAAAACCATTATAGAAATAAAAGCAGTTTGATTTCATATCATCATGACTTTTATTACACTCTTTTTAACTCGTGTATGTTGAGAAAGTTTGCATCTAGTGTTTCAGTATCTTAAATTCTATATATTAATGTCAATAATAGTTTTCTAGCAAGAATTTCATGCAATCCATGCAAATTGAGAAGTTAAAAAAACACCAACTTGGAATTGTGGAGTAAATTAAAAATGAGTTGTCAACTTGACTACAGAAACTGATAAACATTAAAATGTTCTGTAACAGTTTCTTCTGTGTGCCTGTCCTAGTTACCTTTTTAAACAAATGTTTATGCATCTATGCAAATTACATAGCTACCAATTCTTCCATATTATTCAGAAGTTCTACTTTTTCATGAAGAATAAATCTCCCATGTGTCCAACATAACCATAGAATTTGATTGCTTGTCACACACGAGTTGGAAAACTAAACCTTGTAATGAGAGAATTAAAATTTATTGTATTTTAATCTGCCTCGTATTCCATTTATGTGCACCATGAATAATTCGTTGAGGGGCAGTGATGAGAAGAAATTGCCTTCTGGACTCGATGCAAGATGCTTACATGCAATCGCCATTAATTCTTTTAATTTCTGAAAGTAGTGGCTGCAATGGATTCAAATTTGGTCCTTTCTGAATGCTATCTGTGCATGTTACCACTGGGGCATGAGTCGGACAAAAGATGAATCAGTAATTTATGTTATGATCAAGATATGTTAATTTAAATATGTTCAACATTTTTAATAATTTGTACTACATTTTTTAAAAAAAATATTTCTGTATTTTCAAAAATTGTGGCTTGGCAGCTGTGTAATTCTACCAATTTGGAAATCCAGAAAAATGTCCTTCATTATCCCTATAAACCATAATAATGGATTTGTTTAATCATTCATTTGTGTATTGTCTTACCAATGACTTGAAGCATAAATATTGTTTTTTGTTAAAATATTTTTATATTATCACTAAATGCTTATCTATCCTTTATAATGATTCTTCCCTACTGGTGTCATGTGCTCTGATTTTGATGTTAAGAAATTATCACATTTTATGAATTTTAAGTTATTTTTGTTTGAGGCAGGTTTAGTTCTGCCTTTAAAGTTAACCTGTTATTGTTTATTAAACTTTTTAAACAGTATTTTCAAACATTTTTTATTCGTTATATTCACAATCTGGAGTTGTTTGCTTTTGTTGCACAATGCAACCTTTATCCATTGTTTTTTGCATAGACATTCCAAAGAAAGAATGGATACTGGAAACAATTAATGCGGGTCAACATTGTATTGCATTGATACATGTTGTATAACATGCATATCGGTACTGTTGTAGGTGCAGAAAAATATCTTTAGTACTGGTGCTGTATCTCTAGTACTTGTCCGTGAGTAAGTAAAAATATACATTTATTTCCTGTAAGTCTATGATATACTAGCAAGTCTGATGTTTTAGAACAGTAGTTAATGAATTTATAACAAATTACAAAATTAACTTGGAAAAGGATTAGTGGATTTAGTTAAAACAGTATTAAAGAATTTTAAATTTATCAAAAGATATTTAGGAGCAGCTAGTCCTTATTTCCATTCTGCTCTCAAAATTGCAGTGCAACTTCAATAATCTAAAAGCCTTAATGTAAATACCAAAATAAACTTTAAATTACCTAAAAGCCTCATATTTAATGCGTTCTTTTTTTATGAAAGCATAATTTTTAATTAATAAAAAATTGAGTTTCATAAAATTTGCTTTTTTTTTTTAGGTACTTTTTCTTTTGAATAGATTTTTTATGTATTTTAAGGTGGAATAAAGTAATAAGAAAGAATAGATACTGGAAAAATTATTTTTCTACTCTAATACTGACATTTTTCCCCCCTGAAAGTAATTTTACTTTTAATAAATTTTAGTACAATATTGCTTGCTAAGATTCTGAATCGAAACTGTAAGAAACACTTAATCAACAAGGTAGGCTACGGATTAAATTGCTTTTCGCATGGTAGTTAAGTTGAGATACTTTTTGAGTCACTAATGTTGATAACAAATACAAATCATAACAAACAATTACCACTGTATTTTTAATTAAAAATTACCTTGGAAAATAATAAAAGTTGAATCCGTTTCCACCTAAAATAAGACACATTTTTCTTGTACATTTAACAATTGTGCGTTCTTTGCATTTGTGCCTGAAATGGATTTGCATAAATGTAACAGGTGGGCTGAAAGGTTCGTAGGCTGACACATAGATGGCGCTACTAGCATTAAATCCATATGATTTTTAATTAGCCCAAATCTTCAAAAGACACGGATAAATTTGACAGCTGTTGTACTATTAGTATGTGAGTTATAGCATTTTTAGTGAAGCAACTTTTGTTAGTTTGAAAAAATGTATAAAAAGGAATTTCGTGTGTTAATAAAGCATTGCTGTTTGGCGAAAAAAAATACTATTGAAGCCAAGGCTTGGCTTGATAAACACTATTCGGACTTTGCACCAGGAAAATCAACCGTAGAGAAGTGGTTTGCTAAATTTAAACGAGGCGAAATGAACACCTAGGACGATGCACACAGTGGACGCCCCAAACTGGCTGTTACCGACGAAAACATCAAAAAAGTCCACAAAATAATTACTGATAACCGTAAAGTGAAGTTGATTGAGATAGCTGAAAGGAACGTGTTGGACATATCGTGAACGAATATTTGGATATGCGAAAGCTCTGTTCAAAGTGGGTGCCGCGTGAGCTCACAATCGATCAAAAACGAATTGATGATTCTAAGCAGTGTTTGGAACTGTTCAATCGTAATAAACCCAAATTTTTGCGTCGATATGTGACAATGGATGAAACATGATTCCATCATTTCACGCCGGAGTCCAATCGACAGTCAGCCGAGTGGACTGCACGTGATGAACCGACTCCAAAGCGTGAAAAGACGCAAAAGTCGGCTGGCAAGATTATGGCATCAATATTTTGGTATACGCATGGTATAATATTCATTGACTATCTTAAAAAGGGAAAAACCATAAACAGCGACTATTACGTAGCGTTATTGGAGCGTTTGAAAGACGAAATCGCGGAAAAACGGCCTCATTTGAAGAAGAAGAAAGTGCTGTTTCAACAAGACAGTGCACCGTGTCACAAATCGATGAAAACGATGGCAAAATTGCATGAATTGGGCTTCGAATTGCTTCCGCATCCACCGTATTCTCCAGATCTGGCCCCCAGCGAATTTTTCCTGCTCTCAGACCTCAAGAGGATGCTCGCTGGACAGAAATTTCGCGCCGATGAAGAGATAATCGCCGAAACTGAAGCCTATTTTGAGGCTAAGGACAAATCGTACTATAAAAATTGTATCGAAAAATTGTATGACCTCTATAATCGTTATATCGCCTTCGAAGGCAACTATATTGAATAATACAATCAAATTCTTTATATATATATATAAAAAAAAAAAATGCTAGCCTATGAAATTTTTACCCCCCCTGGTTTTATTACCACCCCCCACCATTTTTTTTTTTTTTTTTGGAATTTTTCTACCCCAGTGCATAAAAAAATAAATTGCTTATTACTTCAATGAGTAGTATTAAAAAGTAGTAACAGTGTAATTATCTAGGAAATAAATATAGAAAATGTACTTATTTAAAAAAAAAATTCAAACACAAGAAAATGGTATAAAAAAATTAATTATGTGGCATGTTTTACAAATACAATGAAATGCTAGTGGCAGATATTGTTGAGCTACTCTTCTAGTTCTTTACAGAACAATGATCTCAAACTATGAGATCATTGGTTTGTAAGTAATTCGATTTCCTATATATGTAATCTGGAGTCGTAATATTTGGCGGCAAAAATTAAACGATCAAGTTTGGATCCTATTTGTCGTTCCGTTTTGCTAAAGTGGCGAGGATTTGTAAAATGTTTTGAGATACTATAGTTGAAAGCATTTCAGAAAAATATGGAGACTTCATTTATCGCTAAGTGGTATTAATTAGCTTGTTTGAAGTGATTTTAACGATTAAGCCATTTCAAGTCATCATATTCTGTTGTTGTTTCTTATCCCACTTGGCTGGCCAAGCCCACGAGCCCATACGTACTCATAATTGAAGGGGAAGGAAGCAGCTTCTGTTGTGATGGAGCACCCGTAGGTAGAAGTCTGACTTTGGCTCCGTGACGCTCTTACAGTCATAGGAGACCGGGACCTACAGTTTAAAGTGGATTCCGAACCACTACAAACATCCATGGCATCGCCGGGATTATCATATTCTTACATCGTCAAGAGTTTGGATAAACTAGATCAAGTTAAATTCTCGAATGATTTGTATCTCTCTTTAATTTTTTTGGCCTGTCTTCTATTAATTAAGTCTCATTTTTGTATCTGAGATCTAGCGCATTTCCGATGTATCATCTCATTGTTATCACGATTTACATTTTAATAGAATTATCATTCTGGGTGAAAGATATATAATCAAAATTAGCCGACTTTACTATTATCCATACAATGTTATCTTTTAATTGTCAATATAACATTGTTATGGTTCATAAATCGGCGTCTCATCATTTCCAGAATCTTTTTTGAACTTATTATAGATTTGAATTGGTTAATTTACTCTCCTGACTAAAAGCAACTGACCTTGCAAGCCAATATCAGCAGTAATAGACACACTATACTTAAATAACAGACACTAAATCAAACCAAATGCCCCTTAAAAAATTAGGTATATTAAAGACTTCCGCACTCATTCATAGAATACAACGGCCAAGTGGCTAGCGCTCTGGCCTTTGGTATCCCAGGCTTCAGGTTAGAATCCTGGCGGTGGTATGGATGTTTGTTGGTGGTTCGGAATCCACGTTAAGCTGTAGGTCCCGGTCTGCTTAGCCCTCGTGTGCACAAGATGACTGTAGAGCGACAAACCAAACCCTCCATAGAATACAGCCAAACATTCGCGAAAATCCAACGGATTACGATTGAACTAATGTTCACGAATACACTTCGCGAAACTGGACCAAATAAAGTTTGAGAGCTCTTTCACATGAATTTAACACGAATAAAAACAAGATGTGTACTGTAAAATTTCTCATTTATTTTGCTCACCATCACACTCGAGGACGGTCTCGTCACACTACCTCTCTGTTTTCACAACACACTTCCCTCTGTTTAGATTTTAGTTACTCGCTATCTAAATTCAAGATCAAGGAACCATTGCGACTGTTTTTTAAGTCCAAGTGAAACAAACAGGAAATAGTGAGGCAATTTACCGCATCACTGAGCTCATGGGAGCTTGGCATACCAAGGAAGGCCATTGTCCCAGTCAATGCTGGAATTGCTAAGGGTTTTTCTATTCTTCTAAGGTATATAGACTGCCTAAGAGATGTGTCCAGTGCGCAGAGTCCCAATGCCAAAGATTGTAAGCGATTTTTTGAGGTTTGGTTTGATTTTGTCGCTCTACGGTCATCTTGTGCGCACGAGGGCAAAGCAGACAGGGACCTACAGTTTAAAGTGGATTCCGAACCACTCACAAACATCCATGCCACCTCCAGGATTCGAACCTGAAGCCTGTAGTACCAAAGGCTGTTTTGAGGAGACTGCAACTTGCACCAATTTCGGAGGGGCTAACTGGAGAAGCTGTCCCAGATTCCCTGGAAATGGAAAGAAGCGACAGCCAAAGAAAAGCCCCGGCAAGGCCTCAATTTCACCCAATAGGCCTGTTACATCACAGATCTCTTTTCCATCATGGCGGCTGGTACCCACCGAACTTCAAGTCACTGTTCCTACTCCAGTATTATCTGCCGCAGCTCCTGCAATACCTGTACAAAATGTTCAAGTTACACCTTTTTATTTTTCTGCTCCACTCATCTCAACCCAAACCGACCTTTTGAAGCGCAAGCGATTGCAATGTAAAAACATTTGCACCTATAATTACAACCTTTCTCCATCCTCCTAACATCTCAAGAGCCTAAGGCCCTAAGTTGAAAAATGGACTGCGCTGACATCATAGGAGAACTCCTTAAATTAATCATTTAAGGACTAGCACAAACTATTTTAGTTGAAGCCTTTCACAGAGGCATTCCTGAACTGCAAAGGACTTCTGACAGCCATTTAAGAACGTATATCGTATTAAAACAATACTTGAAGATGACACACCCCACTTCTTAACATTCCCGACAAACTGCAGCTATTTAGATTTGGGACCTGGGATGCAAATTGGACTTTATTCCAAAATTAATGAGGTAAGAAAATTTGTTATAGAGCAAAATCTTCATGTTTGGTCCTGAATCGTGGTCTTGAAATCTTGGTCCAGGAAACGTTATTACGTTCTGGAACGATCCCATTGATTGCAAATTTTCGATTTTATCGATTTGATAAATCACTCAAAATTCTACACGAGTAAGCGTAGGTACGTGTATTTATGTCTAAAATTCAATTGGTCATCATACTATTTATTACTATACTAATTTAAAACTTGCTGAGTCGGTAGTTATTAAAATAATTTGTCATAATAATCTCCAAATCGTCCAGGTGGAGGATACTGATAAAATTCTCAGAATACGACCTAATAGAATAGGTATCACTATAAAAACTCACTTTTTAATACGCTTTTATTAGTTTCACCTATATGTTTGTTTGTAACTGACTCTTTGGGCTCGATTTTGCCCTACTTTAAGCGATCAGATTTAATTTAAACGTTCTAGAATTATCACGGACCGACGACAATAAAATATTTTGATAAGTATATTATCTCATCATGATTAGGATCGCCAGGATTAGTGATTTTTTTTTTTAAACTATAATTTATTTTATAGCTATAACTAAAGAAGCTTTCTATGATATGTAGCTTTTTGTTAAAAAGTTATAAAATAAACAAGCTCAAATTATATAGTATTACAAGAATTTTAGAAACGAAAAACTGTAAGAAATATTGCACTTCCATTTTGAAAAAAAGAGGGCGAGTTCTTTTATTATTTTCCATGTGTATAAGCAAAATATCTGAAAACATTACTTACAGACTTCTAGAATAAAAAGTAAAATTAAATGGCATTGCATGAACATATAGTAAGACAGAAAAAATAAATAAATAGAATAATTTCTGAAAATTAGTAGAACTCCTGAAAAAAAAAAATTATTATTTATATCAGTTTCATTTTGGAATATTCTCCCACAGGGGTTTAATAAATTTACAATTTATTCTGCGGCTTTCTTTCTTGATTCGCCCAATGTCAAAAGGTCATAAAAATTTTCGGAATTTGGGTATGTATCAGGGCAACGGGCATATCGGTTACGGAGTTCCAATGGGGTTTTAAGAACCACTGAACCTCCACATCTTAAATTAATTAAAAATTTGCATATAATGAAGTTGTTTAAATTAGAAAATTAGAATATAAATGATAAAATAAAAGAAATTAAGAAAACATCTCTTGCTGTGAGAACAATTAAAACAGGAAATCGGAACATCTTTGAAACTGGTGGAAAATGGAATTCCAACACCATGAAATTTAGGTAAAATATTTGTCTAAGTAACATATTTATTTGGTTAAAGTTCCAAGGTCACAAGTTAATATAGGCTCTAAAAGAGCCATTTCAAATAGGAGTTGATGCACTAATAATCACTGTAATCTCTACGATTTTGAATGCAAGCATGCAAATTCCCATGCATTGTGGGGTACAGATGCCGCAAGTGTTCTTATGGGATGGTGTTCCATGCCTGTAGCACTTGGTCAGTCAAATCAACAGCAGTCCGTGTTGGTTGTAGATGAGGCTAGATTTGTCATGCCATCGTGTTACACTCTGTAGTATATGTTGGATAACAGTAGCGGTATATGGGTGAATGTTTATCCAGTTGGAAAATGTCCCCTGGTATAACGATAAAAAATGGCAGCACAGCCGATTCAATACCAATCTGACGCACAAATTTGCTGTCAAAGCACGTGGGGTACGACGTAAATGTTCTTGTTGTCATAGGAAATTATTCGCACTACAATAACTCCTGGTTTATGCCAGTGTATCTAAGACACAGACAAATTGTCTCCAAGCGTTCACCTGACCACCTTCTAACCAACGTACAGCCATCACCCGCACTAAGACAGAAACGCTTCTCCTTTGAGAACATAACAGATCTCCGCTCTGCTTCCCAATGACCTATATCTTGACACCTTTGAAGAACGAAATGATGGTGATTTGGAGTTCCCTTAAATAATCGATTTGTTACCGTTCTCCGAGTCATTCTATGGCTAACAGAAGTTCGAATTTCTGCTCTAGATGCAGTACAATGGGCCACAACTGTGCAGCTAATACGACGGTCGTCGCTCTCAACAGTGGCCCGGTGTGAGTCGGACCCCGTTCGTTTTGAGACAGTTTCTTCTCTTGACTACTGCTGGCAACAATTCTGCACAGTGGATCTTTGACAATTTTTTTTGCAATATCGCGAAAAGAAAATCCACGTTCTCGTAGACCTATTAAACGGCTTCGTTCACGTTCAGTAAGTTGTTGATATTGTTTTCTTCATCTCCTTAAGGCATTCTTAACTTAAATCTATCTCACAATATTCAATCCAGAGGATAAATAATGCTCACGAAGGTTACATTGCGTATTTAAAACTGACGTGATTTTCATGTTCATAGTTGTATTAATAGTGTTTCTCTTATTCTTCAAACGCGAAATTTGAATAGACGCCATCTTTCAAATGTGCAAACACGCCTCCCAAGTTTCGTTCATCTCCATCCTAGTGAAAAAAAATTTACTATTTTTTAATCCTTAAGGTTTTTTTTTTTTTTTTAATTTCAGAACTATTGGTTGAAAACAATAAACCGAGAATGGAAAGATGCGAGTGAAAATCACCGGGAATAATGCAAGTGGAGAGAAGTTGATGGCATGTTGCATCCAGGCATTCAATGGTGAAATGGCCTTTGGGAGAATAATCGTTGACTGGAGTAAAGGGTTTTTGTGGGAGATAAACTGATATGGCTTGTATTTCGTTTTCTGAGAAAGAGAGATTAATAGAATTAAGAGTATGACAGGGAATAGTTGAGTCAACAGCTATTAAAAGTCCTCCTCTTCATCTATTGTTTGATCGATCTATTTTATAAATTAATTTTCCTGGTAAATAAAATTGATCTTCAAAACTGAGAAATTTTTTTTCTATAATGAAACTTGAATAGAAGAAAAAAATTGAAGTAAAAAAGGTTTCTGTCTCTAACACTGCTGGCCTTCCACTCTAAAATATAGAATGTGGGATAGAACATGCAAACGGAAAGAAAAAGGAAATCAAATTAATTATAAAAACAAAAGAAAGAGCCTAAATCACTTGTTAAGAGTTAATAACTAATGATTATGATGATTGAAGAGCATAGAGAACATTGAATGGAGCGTCATGTTTCAATAAGCTCGCCGCTGTACTGTTAAAATCCTGCAGGACTTCAAAAGAGTTCTTAGTTTCTCTAATTTAATTCTCTTCGTTTTCTTCGTCTCTTCGTTAAATTCTCTTAATTTTTTTAATCCTTAAAAGGATTTATTGAAGTCGTACAGATGCAAGGTGAGAGTTTTTAATTATTTGTCTGTTGGAAGTTAGAGATGCAGCTATATTCTTCGTCAGCGCTTTTTATCGATTCTTGAAATAGAATGGCTTTTACATGACATATTCCGTTAATCGTTTATTGAGTTTCCTGGAGTTGCTCAGTTAACAGGTCAGCAAGATATTCTTTTGTAACACAATTAGAGTTGGAGATAATGCTTGATTGAAGCTTGGTTGCCAAATTGTTTTCTTTTGAAATTTTATAGAGCCTCCTTGCTTCTATGAATGAAGGATGTTTCAGAGTTTTAAATTTTAAAAATATCCCTCTGTTGTTCGTTTAGTGAAGTTGTTTGCAGTGGCCTTCTCGCTGCAGTAGGCGTATTTAGGAGTGCCTATATATGAGCCAATATGATGTGATCTACTGCAAAATTCACAAGTGACAAAATTTTTCATGCTGTAGTACGATATGTGCAGTAGAAACAATTATGACACTGACGAGGCATTTTAATAAAAAGAGTTTTTCTGTCTTGTAAGGCATAATTTGACATGCTCAGATAAAAGAATTCCTAATATGGTGACTAAAACTGAAATCGAAAGATTGGGAGTAGTTCGTTTGTACGCAAGTCTGCGGAGTTCTGCTATGATAAGACTGTTGTCTTCTGCAAGTTCTTTAGCGAATTCTTCGAAGGAGTTATCAGTGGGGATATTCTGAAGCAAGAATCGGGTAATGATTTACAACGCATAAAGAGATGCATAGACTGGAACGCCCATAATAGGTTTTATATTTGACAGTTCTCTAGCACTATCATAAGGGTAGGTGGAAAATATTCATTTGCCTTACCGCATAATTTGCATATGGCCGATGCATTTCATAGTAGGGTCTTTAGAAGTCAAATTTTCTTTTAGTATTTTAGGATACACTTTGGGGATTGATCCTCTCGGTACTACATATAATAGTAAAAGTTCTTGTACCGTAAAAGGCTAGTTGTGAATCTGTTTGAATGTCTTGGTGAGCCTTGAGCTGCAGATCCTCTGAAGAACAATGACTCTATGACATTGGTGTGTAAAGTATTGTGGGGCATAATTGGCTTGATACATTCCCACTCAAAACAGATCAAATGTAGACCAATGTTAGACCAAATGCAGAGCATGAAGGAAAATAAAAAAATAAATAAACAGGTGACTTAAAATGAGCTGACATTGAAATGAAAATGAAAACTAAAGAACTAGATAACAATTAATAGGTTACTAGAAAAAACCCAAACGCAACAGTTGAAATAATTAACATAATTGCTTATAACCGTACTCTTCTCTGTCACTTGCATTCACCTATTTTTTGATGTAATTACTCGTACCTATTATACGGATCATACAAGACAAAAATTCCAATTTCGCTGATGTATATTTAATAATTTTTTGTGCCATTTTTTAAATTGTTCTGGAATTTGAGAAGGATTTCGTTTTTCATCATATACTAGTATCTCGGTTTATTCTATTGATTATCCTATTTTTTTTTTATTTATCCTATTGATTTTTTTATTGTTTTCTGGTAATATAGATTTTATTTCTTTTAATTTTCAATTCAGGTAAGTCACCTGTATTTACATTTATTTTCTATTTTTCTTATCAAAGTTTTGTCAACGAATTAATGTAAGTCTAGAAGGCCTAATACCTTGGGTGGGTGAGCGTAGAATTTGGTATGGAGGATACCAATATAAATTCTAACCTCATGAAATACACTTCTGACATAGACCTTACTTTCATATCTAATCGGGACATCATTTCAAAATTACAAATCGCGTATGAACCGGGTGCTCATTTCTTTCTCCATGTATTCGAGGTACCAAATAGTGCGATATCAAATGCATATCCCAGAATTCTAAAGGAAAACATAACCAATATAAATTCTAACCTGGGTTTTGAAGTTTTACAATATTTCGATAAGTACAGTGAAAAAATTGACAGATCATGGTAATCTGTCTTTATCATTCTCTATTTCTCATTTGACATAACAATCAATTCGAAGCACTAAATAAGCGATTTAGGCTTTTTTTTTTCGTTAATTAATATTTCTTCAATTTTTATAAACTTTTCTTTTCGTGTTCAATACTACGTTTAAAATGTTACAAGGGAATGCACCTAGTATCCGAATCAGATGATCCTTTCTGCTTCAATTTTTTTTCCATGTCAGTTTTAACAATACAGACAGCATTCCTTAATTTCGAAGTTCAATTTCACTTACCTGATAAACTAATTAATAGAACTGATCGCTCAGATCATACACACAGAGGAGGGCTTTTAATTGCACTCTATTCCAGTATTCCTAGTAGAGTTTATAATTTTGTCAATCTTCCCTATTCAGACAATAAAATACAAACAGTTACACTACACATACTGAATAAAACTTTTACTATTGTAACATTTATTCTCCCAAGGGTATTTTCACTCTTGAATGATTGGATGCAATTTATCAACAACTTCTTTCAACTTGTATTATTCTCGGAGATTTTAATTCTCATCACCCCATTCTTGGATCCACCTCTTCTACTACTACTTCAGAAACTCTAATCAATGGATTTTGCAGAATAATTAAAATATCATTCATACCAACACTCCCACTAATATTACTTCAATTTCTACATCTCTTATTGATCCTCCTCATCGCCAGTGCGGATATATATATCTCAATTTATCTTACTTTATTCACTCCAATCCTTTTGATAGTGATTATTTTCCGATACAGTTATCCCTTCAATTAGTTACTTCACAAAACACTTTCAGATCGATCATTATATGGTCTAAAGGTCATCTTTTTCTTTATGATCAACAAAATCTCGATCGCACTTTTGCATCATATTCTGACTATCATTCGTTCTTGTCCCATGCTCTCCTTAATAATCAGAAACACTATAAAATCTCTCGCCACCTGACACTCCCTTAGTGGAACGCTCACTGCAAGAAACTTTTACGACAAAAACACAAACTTTTGCATCAAGCTTAATCTCAATTTTCTCGCGACATCTGCATTTCTTTACTAGAAAATTTCCTCCAATATTGGAATTCTGTTGGTTCATCCACTAGCAATAATGGCAAAATATACAAAATTATTAAATCAATTCATAATAGAAATCATATAATCTAGTCAGCAATAAGATCTTCCATGCAAATACTAATTTGGTTATTAGAGATCTGAATAAACAAACTCATATGTTAGCTTCTCATTTCAATAAACCCATCGACCATCGGTTTATTCCTTTTGATCTTTCCGGTGATTACAGCATTACAATCGACCTATTAATTTTAGCGAGCTAAAAGAAGCTATTCGCGCTGCTTCCGTTTCTTAACCTGGCAATGAGAATATGCCTCCAAAATTGATTAAAATACTTAATGATCCTTATCACCAACAGCTACTTCGTATCTTTAATAGTATATGGTTCACCGGAGTTATTCCCGAAGATTGGTTAACAACAAAAATCAAGCTTATTCTTAAATCTAGTAAAGGTAGCACTTCCCATACCTCATTATTGCCCAATAACTTTAACTTCTGCATTAAGCAAAATCTTTGAGCGTATTATACTGAAGAGAATAATTCACTTTACAGTTCATGACAAATTCCCTTCCTATATAGTAATGGTTCACTGGTGGTATTCCAAAGGAATGAATGAGTGATAGCAAAAATAATATATATTCTTAAACCTGGTAAAGACAGCACTTCTCCTACCTCATATCACCAATAGCCTTGACTCGGTTTTAAGCAAAATATTTGAATGTATTGTACTCAAGATGATAATTCCCATTTAGTTCCGGAAAAGTTCCGTCCTTATCCCTCTGGTTTTATTCCTTTCAGGGATTGCATGCATTCGTTATCACTCCTACATCACAAAATAGGTGAAGCAAAAAATGTTAAAATTTTTTTTTTCTTAAATTAGACATTTCTTCTGCTTATGACTCAGTTTGGAGAGATGGACTTATTTATAAAATCTTACAGGTCGACACTGCTGCAAAATGGATTAATAATTTTATTAATAGCAGGAAATTTTAAGTTAAATTGAGAAACTCTGAGTCGTGAAATTATTTTCCACTCCTGCCGTACAGCAAGACAGTGTTCTTTGTGCTTTTCTATCTATAATCTTTATGAGAGATATTTTCGAGATCATACAGAATGTTTATTATATGATATTTTTCTTTTTAGCAGTGATAAGACTCTTAATAAAGTTATTAATAATTTTCAAATAATCCTTCATAAAATACCTCGATGGTGCGAAACATAGCCAGGCCATTAACAAATGCTTGGAGGTTATCTGCTTTATTTTGAGTAGTACTTATTTTTTGAATAAGGCCATCCAGATTTTTAAATATAGAGAGAAATTCTCGCATCAGATAGCTAGCTTTTTGAAAAAATTTGGATATCATCAATGCTTATTAATGAATTCAATTGGCATTGATGATTACGATCAGGGATATTAGTAGTTTGAGGATAAGAATTTTTGAGTACTGCAGCGAAACTTTAATTAACAGAAACTTGTCATGTAGAATCAAATTTTCGAACAGTTGCTCGTCTATTGGAATTTATATTTATTCTTGGGATTTTTTTAGAACCTCTCCATGAGGCAAGATGTCCTTTTTCCCCACACTTTATTCATGTAGATACTTCAATCTTTTCTTTGATGTTACGTTCTTTATGCAAATGTTCAAGACCACATTTTAAGCAGCATGCTTTAAAACCATAATTAATTGAGTTGTGGTGAAAAATGTTGCATTTAGAGCACTATAGTGCTGTAGGTCGTTTATTGTACTTTTCAGTAACAATCGTTGGGTAAAGAAATCTGTTGAGTTTAAATATCTCACTATTTTTCTCATTTCTAGTGAGAGTTATTTGCCATATTTGCAAGGGTTGTTTAGTTTTGGTTTTAATTAGTTGCACAACTTTTTCCGCCACAAATCCTTTTTCAATGAGAGCAGCTTAGATTTTCCCCTCTGGAGTATTTTTGGGTAACCCCTTGTTTACTACTTTCAGGGGTCTTTGATGTTTCGGGATTATTACAAAATATTCAATATTATTGTTCTTTAAATAACGAGCAATTTCATGATGCTGTTCTTCGTCTTAGGGTAACATTTTTAACATTTCACCCCCTAGTTTAACAAGGACCTTGCCCTCAAAAGCTTCATCAAATTTTTTTAAAGTTAGATTTACTTCTACTTCCATTTCAGCCATTAAACGGGGCAAACGAAAACCGAGGCTTCTGGGGAGAGGAATTGTGCAGTGTGAAACAACAATGGATCCGCCAGGCGGCGCTATCAGTTGTTAAGGAAAGGGAATTTTCCCTTCAACTGTAGGGAAGATTGTCCACCGGATGTGTGGATGCGGCCACTTTTTTTGATTAGTGTAGCCTGCTGTGTTTTGACGTTTACTCCGAACCGTCATTATGCTGCAATTTTTAAATATTATGTGAGTTGATATTATTTATTTTATATCATTTACTTTATTTTATTATAATTTATTAGTTAATTAGCTTTTTAGTGAATAATTATTTTTTTACATATTTAATTGCTATATTCTTAATTGTTCTGCTTTGTGTCGCCATTTTCTCGACAGCTTTATTTTGCCGCAGTTTTTTAAAACAATTTCTTAATTTATATTATTTATGTGGTATAATTTACTTTATTTTATTATTTAATTAGCATTTTAGTGATTTTTTTTTTTGTTTTACATATTTAATTGCTGTTTTATTGCTTTGTAGGCTAATTCTAGACTATTTTTAAATATTTTGCTATTTTATTTCAGTAGTTTAATTGTTGTATACTTTTCAATATAATAATTAATCCCTTTTTTAATTAACAGGCTTTGTTTCGCTTGAAAAAAAAATTCATAGCAGGACCATAGCTGCTAAGCCTAAAGTTCTTATTATTAAGGTAGAAAATTTCCTCAAATAATTGTATTTTTATTTATATAATAGCAATTAATAATGTATTTTGATGATTCCTTATTCATGAGGTACTTGATTTCATAAACATTTAATTTATTAATCTGTTTGAAATCTAAATGGAATCATTGTCTATATATTATTACTAATTATTATTATTATGATTATATTATTTTTTACTTATTTCATAGATCTGTAGGAATAAGAAAATTTTCTAATTACTCTTTAAATTAGTTTTCTTAGTTTTATAAATTTATGCCAAAATAAATTGTTGCTCTTTATTACACTTCTGTCGATTTTGAAGAAATCTGATTCTATACTATTTTTAAATATTTTATCTCAGTAGCTCAATTGCTTTATTATTTGCATATAATAATTTCCCTTTTTAATTAATAGGCTTTGTTTCGATTGAAAATAAAAGAAATGGATAATTCTTGCCAACCTATTTGCAGTGAATACAATATGAAGTTTGCACATGGTTACTGTTTACAAAGACATATGGAAACAATTCATGGTTTATCCAGTCCAAAATCTGCTAAATCATTGATGTGCTAGAATGCAAGCAAGGATTTGGTACACCGTTAACATTGGAGAAGCATCTACAAAGTATTCATTATGTACTAATAAACAAGGAGATTTTATTCTTTGGAAGAATTTACACTATGGAAAGAATGTGAAAAAAACTGGAAGTAAATGAGATAGAAATGATATCAAAAGAACTTATTTCACGTGTTAGCCCAAATATTCACATCGATCAGCAAAGATTTTGCTGCGCAAAAAAAGACCAGGAACACCCACACAATCGTCTATTTTGAAAAAATCAACAGCAGAGGATGTTCAACAAATATCTTCAGAAATAATTGTAATTTCTAAACATAATTCTAACGTAATTCTACTAAAGGTAAGAATTTTGTGTTTGTAGGCTATGTTGCTGTTTCTGCAGTTATACATATGCTTATTTATTAACTACATTGTTTCATCTTTTTTACTAATATTAAACTTAGTTATTAAATTTATATTAAAATAATTTTAAAAATGTAATTTATACATGTAAAGTGTTTTAGGTATTAAAAATATTTACATTATAATTAAAACTCCTACAGTAAAATAAAAAAAAATCTGTTACCAGTCTTCCTGTAGATAACCCTTCATTTCCCTCCTTTTAATGAATAAACAGTGTTTCCCTTAATAATCCATTTTCATAACCTTAACCATAATCATTATTTTTAAAATTTCCATCTAAATTATGAAATTCAAAATACTATAGTTATAAAAACTTATTGTTTACTAATATAGTTGTATGATATATGAAACTGTTGCCAATACAAGATTACAAATGATGATATCTTTTAAAAATTTATTTGTTGTATTATAAAAATCCAAATTTTTCATGTATTACAATTATTTCTTGATAGTAATTTCCAGTCCTACTAGAACTTCATAATTTAATTTTTTTTGATAAAAAAATTTCTCTCGATGTTATTTATTACTTGTAAACTTACTACTGTAAAAAGTAAAACATTATAGTACGAAAAAAAATTGTTTTTGCTTATAACATATAATATCTTTTAGGTTTTCTGATTTGCAGTCTCAATTTTTCTGAATTACTCAATTTTTTATTTCAACATTATCTCGCTTTCTAAATCAATTTAAATTTATGTATCCTTACCTAACAAAAAATTTATTTATTAAGCGAGAAAATTGCCATTCCCAGTATTTCAAAAGTGAGTATGAGTATTTGAAGCATGTGTTTATGTCATAACCTTAGTGAATATCCTTTAATTTTTATTATTTTTTTTCCTTACAGGCAAATCAAAGATATAGTTTATTGGTATGCATATCTCGCATCAATAATCCAGCTGCCTGTTAAAGGCCTGTCCAGCTTTTCCCAGCGTAATCATCTGAGAGATGTCTATATTTGTAGTAATAGTTTTCAAGAAGAATTATGTATATTTATTGTTGTAAATAGCAATAATTTGCTATCATTACTCTGCTGTTAGTGATATTTTTAATAAAATTTTGGACTATATTTTTGTTTTTACTTTTTTGAAGGAAAACATTTAAAAGGCTATATGTTCATGCCATTGTCTTTTAAAGAAATATAATTTTTCTGGAAATTTTATTCTCAAATTATCAAATTTGTAATAAAACATGTAAACATGAATATCAATTTTTCAAATAAGGGGAAAATAAATAAATTATTCTTTTCTTAATCTTCAATAGTGTAAGAAAACTAAAATATTAAGCACACTTTTTATTATACATGAACAGGGCTGGATTTAGATGGAAAAGAGGCCCTAGGCTATTCCACTTATGATTTTTAAGTTTATAAATAACATATCATAGGTGTATATATATATATATTGATATATATCAATATGCTAAATGAATCGTGTTGGGATTGGTACTAATCTTTGTAAAAAATTTGGCACAGATAATAAATAAAAAAAAAGTCGAGTACACTTATTTGGACTTTTATTCACAGCATCATATGTAGGACTTGTAGCAATAACTAATCAAACATAACTCGCAACATTTACAAAGAAACAAAATTCAAATAAAAATCTTCGACTACAAAAATAACATGCAATAAAAATTTATATTTTCTATTAAATTAAATATATTCAATACATTGAAGATTAAAGCAAATTAAATTCAGATAAATTTATTTCATAATAATTCGTATTTAAAGTTTAAGTATGAATTTTAAGTTTTAAACTAAACCAAAAATGGAACTTTATTCAAACAACATCAAGATCACAAAAAAGAAAATATATTAAATTTTACGTTAATAGTTATTTTATTTCAGAATTGATTCGATCTAAATATACATTTAAAAAGAAATAGTAAATTAGAAGAATTTTTCCTTATTTTCTGTTAAGAGTTTACTGTTTTTAGAATAGTGTAATTCTAATTTTGCTAACAATTTGAATGTAGGCCCTAGGCTGAAGCCTAGTTAGCCTATAGGAAAATCGGGCCTGTGCATGAAAGTTGTTCAACAGTAAATATTTCTTTCCATTTGACTCATATGTTTTTTTCTTCTTCGACAATTTTTTAGTATTGAAAAATAAAAATTTTGACATGAAAAAATATTCATTATAGTAACAAAATACAGATCTCAGTATTTGTAAATATAATAGAAACAAACATTGAAAAAAATCACTGATATATAAATTTTGTGTAGTAGCATCTTTCTGAATAAACTTTTAAATAAATTATATTTCATACATTTCTTTATAAAATTTCTCGAATATTGTTACTTTACAATTTGTATATAATATAAAATAAATGAGTACAAGAAATTGAATTCCAGTATAAAAATATGAAAATTTCAACAGCATGTGAGGTAATGAAATATTTTTTTAAATCATTACACAATCAGTTAGTTATCAAGATAGTTAATAAATTGTCATACTCCATTAAAGATCATAATTTGATAATAATCAGTTTAATATATATGAAGGAAATATGAATAAAAAATAGGATGAAAAAGTATAATGATTTAAAAAAGATTGTAAATGATGCATAAATATATTGTTCTGTAAACTGCATCACCATGTAAAAATATGGAATTTTAAAAGCTTGCAATTCTTTTTAAATATTAACTATAAAGACACACAAATTATAATTAAAGTTTAAAGTAAATGGTTAAAGGTTTAAAAGGTTAAAGTAAATGTTACTTAGGAATTAATTTATAATTCAAAGCCAATGCATTTTAATTATCTATTTCATTTGTTTTAATTCCACTGTATCATTCAACATATATAAATTTATTTTGGTAGCATAAATTTCGTAGGAATATATAATTTCAATGTATTTATAACATAAAGTCTGCCTTATTTTACTAACAGAAACTTTCTTTGAAATTTACATCTAAGATATTTCTGTGAAAATTCATCTTTTCGAGATATTTTCTCCTCAAAAACATTGTAGCAGGAATAGTGTGCAGAGCGCGTTCCTCCTAAATCTTCAGAGTAGCCAATTCTTCGAAATGTGCGGGGAGGAATAGAGTGCGGCGAGTGCTTTCCCAGGCAGGAACGGTGCACACCATTCCGGGTTTTGCACTTTGCAGAAACGGACTACCTTCCTGTTCACTTTTCCCATGATTCCTCATTCTTGCCGTGACGTCACAACACTATGATGTCACCATGACATCAGTTTCAATTGGCGCCAAAAAATAATCGTGTTCATTTTGTTCTGTGCCTTGATGTGTGTGACATTGCTCTTGCAATTAAGCTGGTATGGAGACATTTAATGCCTAAGGTAAGTTCATTAATTGTTCTTTATATTCCTATTAATCAAAAACAATAAACATTGTTAACAATTATTGAGATTGATATTGTCTTTGATCGATGAATGTCCTTAGTATGTTAATGAATATGATTTTGTATTTTCTATAATATTTATATAAACACATAAGCCTAAGTATGTAGAAGAGCTTTAAAATTATTTTGTCTGTATTTATATATTTTAACATTTTATTTGAATTTATGAGGCTAACTTTTGTATGATTTTTTTGTTTGCTTCTGATTAGATTTCAAGATATTTTATAAAACAGTTATCCATGCTTGAATCATCTGACAGACAAGCAGCCTGCATTCCAGATTATCCAATGACTACTGTACTGTAATACTGTTCCTGTATCTATAACAATGTCCACATTTGCTGCTTTACATCTTGCCGATAGTTTGCTTAATCTATTGTTTATGCTCTTTTGTGTTATAATTTTTAATTTGTTGTTTCTTTTAAATACTTCTAATCCATATTCATCTGTACTGCAGTGATTGACTTGTTTTATTTTTGCTTTCCCTCTCATTTTAAAAAATGCCATATGTAACATGACTTTGCACTTTCTATAACATTTATTTATATACAGTTAAAGCTTATTCAAATTCTATATGATTGAAATTTTGTGTCTAAGTATATTTGTATAATTGAATTTTTGAACTCATACTCTTAACTTTAAAGTGATTCTTTTATTATTGATGATTTTGCAATGTTCTTTTGTAAAATGTGATAAGAAATCTTTTTAAAGATTACTCGTATACAAGTAAATTCTATTCCAGAGTTTCCAGCGACTGTTCCTGCTGCTGTGCTGGTAAGAAAGTTTGCATTTACTCCTATACATGCTGCTGTTTTGTCTTGCTTCTCCTTCATGATTTTGCCTTTCTTTTTTTCACTAATCACTTTATTAAATTATTTAATACGAATTTCAAAATATTTCTGCATGCTCTTATAAAGATTCCTAATTCATATATTGATACATCAATCTCAGTATTATCTTTCTCCAATTTCTTATCCTTCTTTATCTGTACACAATCTAACTCTTGTTTTCTGCTTTAATTCTTCTTTTATATTTCCCTGTGCATTGTCAGTCTTATCTAATATACTGAAAAAAAATCATGTTGGAGGTAGTAGTAAGTACTAAATTTCTCCAAAAATGTGAACTTTGTAAAGAGTTATTCTTCAAAATATTTTTATTGTTTAAAGAAATTTAAAATCATATATATCAAGGAGTACATATTTAACCATTTAATTCCATTTTAACCATTCCAGAAACCTAAGCTACAATCTGATTGTTGTAAAAAAGATAACATTTCTAAAAGAGATCCAACTGTAAAAAATTAAATTAGCAATGCATGGTTAGAAGTTTCATCACTTTTGAAAAGAAATTATAATGCCTTTTATAAAAATTAATATGCCTTTTTTTTTTTTTGCATTAAAAAACAAGGACAAAAACCTATAAAGTCCATTTTTTGTTTAATCCGTAGTGTAAAGAGGTTTTTAATAATCTAATGACTAACCAACTATAAGGGAATTAAAATAGCAGATGGGGATGTTATTCCAATAAAAAGCAATTCTTGGGAGGTTAACTTTCAGTGTAATAAATTGAAATCTTATACAGTACAATTAATAAAATTTGTCTCCTTTTAGACTGTTATATTAAATGTGTACCACCATGTGGTTATCAATATAAATGTAATTACAATATTAACAATATCAATAGTTTATGTAAACATATAAAGTTCATATATTATCTATTAATACAAGAATGCAAACTGTTGGTAACTTCATTGATATGGATAATAAGAAACTTCTCATGATTTCACAATGAAGTATAACAAACTGTTAAGTTATGTATCTAAGAAAGAAGAGTAAGCGATTATCTAGTAGAACCTCTGTGAGTCGAACTTCAAGGGAGACGCCAAATAATTAGAGTTTTCAACTTATGGAGGATTTCGACTCATGCGGATTTTGTAAGGAACTATTCAACTTGTAGAGGTTTAGATTCTTTCTAATTTATTTTGAGTTTTCCTCTTTTGACAATGTTTCACAGCACTCATTTTTTGACAATATTATTCGTATAGTATTGTTAAAAAAGGTAAAGCCAATTGCAGTAAAACCAAACTACTTCTGATATTTTTGCAATAGACAAAAAGATTTGCTTTGCTAGAGCTCAAAAGAAATCAATAACAATAATAAGAATTTGTTATTTTATTTACTGTATACTCATACATTGTTTTCTAAGAAACAATGACGTGCATTGTCGGCAAATCCTTAAAGTCAGTAACTTATTTTTCTTCAAACTGTAGGGGTAATTAGTTTCAAATGATTGAGTTGTAAAATCAAACATTGCTAATGTTCGAGATACATAGGTCCATTTTTTTTTTTTTTTTCGGGTTATGGAGAGCAAATATAAACCAAAATGGCTTGTGGCGATTGACTAATTATTTTGACATATAGAGGGTTGAAATTTCGAGTAATGAAGGCTTTGGGGCTTGAAGGGAACAAAAAAAATTTTCTAGTTTTGGAGGTTTTCGACTTATCAAGGTTCTACTGTATTAGAATTAGGTGAAAATCTACAAGTTGGAGAATCGATGCTTAACACTGTACTAAATTCTCATAACACATTGGTAGCTGGAGTGCACATAGCTATAAATGTAAAACTAATCCTTTACATATTGACCATTGTTCATATGTTCTTCCGAATAAAAAAAATTATAGTTTTTTTAAACATTTTCATTTCCTAATTCTAATAAAAGATTAAAAGGTTCTGATAATTTCAATCTAGGACAAACATTTTATATTTTTCTTGGATTAATAATATATTAAGAATTAATTTCTTATTAATTCCTGTAAATATGAATTGCCATTGGATGTTACTTATAGCAAATATAAAGTGCAAAATGTTTGAATATTATAATCCATTAGGTAATGCTCCAAATGATGCTTACTTTTAAAAGTATTATTAAATTTTGGTAGTCATTGGCAAATAACTTTTCCAAGTTGTCTTCAAAAAGACAATTTTAATAGTTGTGTTTAGATTAATTTTATTTTTTGATGTGCATAATAATCGCTAATGCGAGAATGCAATACTTTTCTATTTAGAGAATATATATAAAATAAACAAGATTTATGAAACTAAAAGTATCCAAATAGTTTTAAATAATCAATAGAAAAGCAAGATATTGTGTTTTGTTTATAGTTATGGATCACCTCTGACGATGACAAGACACAAGAAGCTGACATCTTTTTGTAATGATTTCCATATATGTATCTGTATTTATTAAAGCATTTTTTAGAAATAAATATCTAATTGAAATTTAACTTGTGTCTGTGTATTCTTTTATTAGCATATATAAATTTGTTTCGATATACACATAAAAAAAAAATGATTGATTGGCATATAAAATTTTTTTAATATTTACAGCAATGAAAATTCAAATTTAGCTTGCAATAAATTACATTAATATATTACATGTTTAAGTGGGTAAATATGGTTGAAACTACATAATATAATTGCAAATAAAATAAAAAGTTTTATTGTAGAAGTTCAGAATGTTAATGAAAATTATCTAATTTCTTGTAAAGGGTTTTAAACAGTTTCAGGTAAATTAAATCACTTGAAGTAATATGTACATATAAGAATAAATATATAATTACTCAATTTAAAATTGATGTATTAACATGAATTTATTACATTATGTAGAAGACAAATAAAATATTGTACTTAATAAAATGAAATTGTTTGACTTCAAATTAATAAAGATTATTTTATTTGCAAAATATTTTTTCTGCTATGAAGTTGGGTATTGGGAATCAAATGACTTAAAAGTTAAAAATTGGGTAGTAATTATTTAAATAAAATTAAATAATTTTATAGAAAAATTTGTTTTATAATTACAAAAACTGCCCATTTAAAACTAACCAGCAAATTGATCAATAAGATATTTAAAGTAGTTCACAAATGTATATAAGTTTATGTGCATATGCCTACCAGGGAGCATTGTGTTCAGAAAATTTAAGGATTCCAGTCCTAAAACCTTAATGTAACACATTCTGAAAATGTTTATTCCTCTCTGAAATAGATATGCTTAAAGAATTCATGAGATTTCTGTAGGCAGTGGTAAAGTGCAACATTTTCTTCTTCCCAAGTGAATTAAGTATAGGAATACCTAGTCATTTCAAAGATTTTATAACAAGTCTTTCACACTTAAACACAAAGGGTGCTGCACCAATCAGAAATTATCGTAACGAAATCGGGCAGGCAAATGCAATCTAAGATTTAGTGCCCTGAATAAATAATTGGAACTCTAGAACACTTGGAAGATTTTTAAAAGAATGAAGTGCAGTTCTAGATCTTAATTGGTTATAGGACTTGATTTCTAATTTTTAAAAATTATTTCAATAGGGGATATGACCAGACATTTTTTTATTTTCAAGGGCAAGAGAAAATGACAAACTCTTACGAGATCAAAACAGTGTAAAACACAAGAAAAAAGCCAATGTCTCATCAGCAAAGTTCTAGCACTCCACTATCTTTTCACCTCGCAGTCCCTGTGCAAAGGAGGGCATTCTGTTATATGCTGCCTGCCCATGATCTTGCCTTTCCCACAGAGCGGGCAATTTGGGTTATCAAAAATGCCAATACAGTGCAGATGGCCTACAGCAAGTCTAAATCTCCCGAGGTTCTTCTGAAATAAGTCTTATTTGATTTTTGATATAAAGATTCATAGAATGAAAAGAGTTGCAAGTATTTGACAGTGGACTATCAGTGTGCCCTTCTTAGCCAGCAAATTTGCCTGATCATTACCTAAGATATCACAGTGTCCAGGGATCCACTGAAGGGCAATGTGTCGTCCCTCTACCTTCAATCTTTCAAGAAGACCTTGATATTCGAGGAAGGTACTTCATATGACCCGATAGCCGGAATGACAGCCCCTGAGTCCGACATCAAAACCACCTTGCTGTAAAGGTGTTTGGGTATAAGTTGCTGCTCATCCACACACATAGCTATTAGCATAGAAAGAAAAAATGGAAGAATATATCACCGATCCGATATTTGGTGAATCAATCAAGGAGGCATCTGCATAAATATGTAACCATTCAGATTCGGGGTGGCGAATATGGATGGTCTCAAGGGCTAGGATCTTCAAGTTCTCCAGTGGTAACTGACTCTTAAGAGTTGGTCGAGAAAGATTCAGATTAGTAGTTATCTCGACATTGTTCAAGAAATTTGGAGTTTCAAAAATCTCTGAACATTTACCTCGTCAATTTCCAGATCTGTCCTTAAGTCTGCCTCTCTTACGAGTTCGTACACAATAAGAAGTATATGTTACCATTTAAAAGAAAACATGCAATATTTTTTAAATGAATGGTTAAACAATGCCAACATATAGCTTTAAGAAGGTAGCTCTTAACTGAGAGAGATTTCAGTACATGTGTTATAGCATCTGTTACATTATCAATGATCCGACATTTAACAAATAACAGTGAAAATCTGAAGTTATTGTTTGGGGAACCATTTCATTTGATAATGGGATCTTTCGGTTGTCATCTGGGACCTTCCCTAAGCACGGAGCCCTGCTAACTTTATTCTACACCTCCTTACGTTGCATTTTTTTTCAGGGATTACATTTCGACAGGATAATTTACAGTCACCCAAGGCAATAATTTCTACTGAATGCTTTCTTGTCAAACATTTACAGGGTCTGCGTGAACAGCAGAATATTCCAAAATACATCAGATAGGGCTGATCTAGTTGGAAATCACGTAGTTTGACATCCGACAACTCTATGATTCAACGCCTTATCGTTTGGTTCCCTAGTTGTAGTTGTATCGCCTAAATAAAAATTAATTTTTTTAAAAATTTTCTGCTTCATTAGCGAGATCAGAGTTTAACACTTTCAGAAATAGTGTATATCATTTCGAAGAGTCCTAGTTTCTATTTTCGCCTAATCTTATTTTCCGAAAGATCATTTATTATCATTATCCATACAAGATATGAAAACAAGCATCAATTGCAAGTAATGATAGCATGAAACCAATTGTACTACACATTTTGATAACATTATAGGTACACTCATGGAAACATTATTCCGCAGCAAAAGTTTTTCTTAAGAGTATTGAAATAAATGTGTTTAATATTAACAACAGCTTGCAGTTGAAGGTTTTTGTATCCGTATGTCGAACGTCAGAAAAAATATGGAAACTGTAAAAAAATGAGTAGCAGTTTACAATTTGGGAATGATGTGGGTGAGAAGAAGTCTGATTGGGCTGTGTGATGCTCTCCGGTCATATGAGACCGGGACCTACGAGTTAAAGTGGATTCCGAACCTCTACAAACATCCATGGCACCTCCGGGATTTGAACCCGAAACCTATGGTACCGAGCACTAGCCACTCGGCCCCGACTAGGATCATATAAGGAAATCTTGGAAATGCAAGCATACAGAGGTAGTGACTAGATAATTTAACATTTTTGCACATGTTCACCTACTTCTGGATGCCAAGTGCACTGATGCAACTTTTGCCCTGTGTGATAATATTCAAACTCACTGGGTCACATTTCTTTCCCTTTTTAATAATATTTAAAGAAATGATGAAATATATATTAAGAAATAAATTAAGCTAATACTAAATAGACTTTTAATAAATAAAGTTTTTGTTAGCACAATGTTTGAGTCAAAATTACTAATTTCTGTGTATACATCTACTACAATGTGTTAATAAAAAGAAAAGAAAAAACAGGAATTAAATTATAATAGTTTTAAAATATCTTTCAAATGGTACAATTGAGAACACTTTATGTTGTTTCACTACATATGTTTCCCCATTATTTTAATAATATTTTTAAGTGTTCTTTACACCTGGTATTTTGTTATTAAACTGATTTTTTCAACAGATCCAGGTTTTTAATCACATTCAGATATGAAGATTTAGCAGTAGTGTGCAAATGCATTTAAAATTACACAACCACCATAACTTTTAGCTAAACATTCTACATTATTATTATCGAAACGTAAAGAATCTAAATTCTAAGTTGCAAATTATTCTTCACTTGACTTGAATGTATTTATAGGAGTCACGAGGCTTCTAACAAATTTTTTTACAATTTATTTTTCTAGTTATGTGATTTTTAGGTACATGTGTGTGCATTTTAATAAAAACTTAGCAATTTTTTTCTTTCACATTTAACCTACTTTTGTGCTATCTTAAAAAAAAATTGATAAAATTATATTAAAAAGTAGATATGAGGTAAAGAATTTAGATCATATTAATGTAACATGTTTTAAAAAAATTCTTCTCTAACATAGGATCATCCATTATAATGAATTTGACAAAATATTTTGAGGGGTTTTTTTAGATAGAAAAATGACATACTTTTAACTTAATTTGCTTATATGTGTACAGCTATTTAAAATAACTGCAAGCAATTTTTCATTTTTTTAATGTTTTAATTTTAAGGAAAAATGTTAATAAAAATTAAATTGAATGTAACATCTAATTTACTATGTTTTTCTCTTGTAAAATATGCAAAGAAATTTAAAAAAAATTGATATCTATTTTTTTATAACTAAAATGTTAATATTAAAATTTGAAATCCATATTTTCTCATTTCTTTTCCAGAAAACTAATAATTTCTATAAATACACTTTTTCCCGCTGTAAGATAGATTAAACCTAGAAATTAAGCATGCCAAATTTCAACCTTACAATAACTCAACCAAATCATCATTAATTTTTTAATTAGATAGTTCTTTTACAATCTTAATTTTTTTCTATAAACTTTTTGTATTTTTTACTTTAAGCATCAAAACTTTTTTTTGCTAAGGACATAACACGTCTTTTCCAAAGATATCCACCTATAATAACTGACTTTAAAACGATTAAGTTGAAGTTTGAATGCATTAAGAATCAAATTTAATTTATATTTAAATTATTAGCCTTGAATTAACTTATATTTTATTTTTTTCAAATTGATTGCTAAAGGCATTTATTATGACATATGTGTTAATTTATTTTATTCAATAAAATAATTTTGATGTTATATGAAGAAATGTTTTTTTCTCTTTCATTTTCCTGAAAGTCACAAACATGAGAAATGAGAGAAGAATATGTTACAGATGTATAAATCCACTAACTTAAATAAAAAATATTTAATTACAATAACATTTATTGATATATTATTAATAATTTTCACATCTCTATGAAAAAACAAATGAAAACTAATCAACATAATTGTTTACACTTGGAACTGCAAACATAATGATTCTGTGAATAAATTGAACTAAGGTATGTTCCTTATAAGACTTTTATTAATTTTACCTACAATGAAAACATATATTTTTATAGCATTTTATTAACCATCACTATGTATATTATATTATTACAGATTTTTTTCCTTTAAATAAATTCTATATATATTTTGCAAATAAAACTGTCTTTTGTCGAAGTATCTGCAAATGAAATGAATTCACAAACAACAGTGATCAAAATATATTCATAATCTAAAAAAGTATATTTAACATGCATTTCAAGACAATAATTTAAAAAATAAGCACTATTATAAACATACAGATTTATGCTAATTATTATGTTATCTTAATGTTAATTCATTTATGTTAATCATCATTAATATTCCATAAGCAATATAAATTATACATCATTCAGTTATCTATAATAAAATATATAAAAAAAACATCTAAAAAATATAAATAGTAGATAAAATTGAATTGAAATAAACATCCTCAATAGAATTCGTATCAAAATATTTTGGGTTAGGGAAAAAATTTTTTTGGAAAACTCAGATGAAGTAAAAAGTTCAATAATGAATTATATAAAGAAAATATTATTTTAATAAATAAAAATTAATGAATTACATTTAATTATTATTAAATCTTCAAATACAATTAAATAGGAATTAGATAATAGATGACAGAAAGTAGATGAACCTGCCACGATTATTGGCAGGGATTACAAAACTATCAGAACAATTATTGGAGAATCTTTAATAGAAAAATTTTTAATGAAAAGTTTGTCCCCACTGAGCTTTCAAGTCGTTAGAAGGATACTTATTGAGAAAAAGAATGAATATAGTAGCAAATTTTTATCAGCACACAAAACCTATTATGTACATTAATATTATTATCATATTTCTGAAAAGAATATTAATTAAATAAATTTAATTTATTATAAAAATTTTAGACTGTTCAAAAGATCGAAAAATTAATTAAAACCAGTAAGTATTTTTTACAAAGCTCAGGCAAAATATATATATATTTTATATAAACTGCTATCGCAATAATTCATAAATTAACTAATATTTTAAGCAATAAAAAACTACAAATCAATAAAGTAAAATTATTAATCATTTATTGAATTAATCCAAAAAATTGCAACAAATTACACCGAACTATATCAGTTATAGACGTAAATAATATTTGTTTACATTCGCATTGAATTGTGGGAAAGAATGAGTTGCGGGAGAGAATGAGGAATCATGGGAAAAAAGTGAACAGGAGGGTAGTCCGTTTCTGCAAAGCGCCTCATCCCACCATTCCTGTCTGCAAAATTCCCAATTTTTCCCTAAGCGTAGGGTGCACAATTCCTCCCCCCAGACGCCCTTAACGAAAACACGTCTAGTCGCGCTAAAATCTGTCGGAAGGCAATTTAAGGCGGATTATACAAATACCATTCATAACGGTACAAATAAGTTGCGTATTGTAAGTTTTTTTAAATTTAATTCAAATTAATCGTAAGTTATAATTATTGGTCATTTTGATTTTGTTGCACTTCCTGCCTTTTTGAATGGAATC
>BPLQ01014894.1:0-21284 GCA_021605075.1 Caerostris darwini
CTGCTGTAACTAAGAATTCTTATCTGTGCATTAGAAATATATATATATATTTCTTCCAATACTTACCCTATGTACACATCAAATAAAAACTAGACAGTTTGGATGCAATTCCGTTTTAATTATAAAAGGGCAGAAATTATTGCATATATATATATGTATATATATTCAGCCAGCGTTCTTTTTCTTTAGTTACGTGTGGTAAAATTGGCTCAAGCTTGGCCGACAATGCGGCTGCTGCTGACCATAATTGCAAGTACACTAGGAGCGGTGGGAAATATGACCCTCGTTCTGGCTGTAATCGTCTACATATTCGCCATTCTAGGGGTGCAGTTATTCAGCGATCTCTACACACCAGAGAATTTCGCTCCAGATCCCGTTCCCAGGTATTCCAATTGCATTATGTTCTTTAAAGAGAGTGCCTTGCACCAAGGTTAATTTAATCTTTAAGAAATATATAACAATTTTTTTGAATATCAAAAAACAAATTGTTGAAACTTAATGCAAGATGTCCGACGATAATCTTTAGAAAATGATGTTGAATAAAGAAAGAGTAATAGATAAAGTAAAATAAATTTGCTAAGTTACAATGTTACTAAGTTATAATACAAAAATTAATAAATTTCGATGTTAAATACCTTGGTTGCTTAGCAACATATGCAAGCAATACTAGATTTCATGACATATATTGATAAACATCTGAAGAGTTATAATTCGCCGTGGGGGTCCACTTTAGAATAGCCCCACTGTAGCCCATGCATGTCGTAAAAGATGACTAAAATGGCTACCTAATGCGCGGGGGTATAACAGGATGGAGTAAAGTCAGACTTCTCCTTTTGGGTGCCCTGTGTCTTTGTGCCGCAAGGTCAATGACAAAAAAAAAAGCTGCATTTTTTTACCTTTTATCATGATCCTAAGATATTTTTCACTGTTTGTGACGCACGGGTTCATAAACTTGGTCTATTTGTTGCTGTCGACGAAGTGGTATAAGAAACAATAACAGAGTTATAGTATTCATAGAAATTGTACTAGGTTGCTTTAGTTTTTAAATATAAGACATATGATAGATATTATCTTTCACATATCTTGGAAAAATCCAGTTGAGTTAAATCTAGAAAGTAAATACTTAAAATTTCATCATTCTTCAGATGCTTACCGATACATGGCATTAAATCGAGTATGACTTGAACATAGTACGATCAACTATAGGATCTCGCATCGAAATTTATTAATTTCTGCAGTTACATTGAATTAGTAAAGGCCAAACTTTTCAATCTCTTCGGAATTTTTTTGTCATATTTTTGTAATTTATCCAATAAATCTCCCACAGTCTATGTTTATTGGGTCTGCAAGAAAGTAATTTCGGTATTCACCATTTAAATACAACGTAAAAACCATACGTCTTTCTTGTAGCAGACTTACTTTAGTATTTACAGGCTACAATAAATATCACAATATGCCTTATTTTGGTTAATAAGTTTTGTTTAAAAATATATAAATAAAAGCTACAAAACTAGGAGAAATGAAAAAGAATGAAATGATTCAAATTATATCTTCCGGTTATTAGTATGTTGGGATTTCGAACTGAAGTCCGAACTTTGAAAATAATATTGGGTAATCAAAAGAACAGTAAAAAAATTCAGTGCTAATATATTTCTATCTAATAATCTCCAGCTATATTATAATATTAGCTGTTTTCTCGCTAATATTTCTTGCTGTAACAATCTCTATCCTTTATTATACAACAGCTTAGACAAAATTAACCAACGCATTTTGTTTGCAGAACTTTAGATCTTTAAGTTTTACTATTGTTTATACAGGTGGAACTTCACTGACTTCTGGCACTCATTGTTAATGATGTTTCGCATCTTATGTGGTGAGTGGGTGCAACCTCTCTGGGATTGCATGAGGGTTTCAGGGGAGAAATATCAGGTGTGCATCGTTCTTTTTCTGGTAGCTCTCACCATGGGCAACTTCCTTGTTCTGAACCTCTTCCTGGCCATGTTGCTCAACTCATTCAATTCGCAAGAGCTTAAAAAGGTAAACTATTGCAAAAATTTTAATTTTAATTAAATTTTTTTTTTAAATAAACAATTCAATTTATCACATGATTTAAATAAATCCAATTTAATTTTAGATAAACAGCAAATTGAACATTTATATATGCCAGTGATTATGAAGTAACTCAGTTGTATATTCTCATTCTCTGAGATAATGGGAATACTCTTAGAGTGAATTGTGTCGCTAATTTTTCATTAACAATAAATTTCTATTCAATACAATTTTTATCTAATAATTCTATTAATGATCTATTCAACCTAACAGTTAAATTTTGACAATTTCTGGTAATGGTTTCAGCTTTCTTTTACGGTAATGTTAAAAAATACAATGTAAATTAAGTGATATAGTTGTATAGATTCCAAGACAATTTCCATAATCACAGACGCAAATTTTACATGTTTATCTTTTTTTTTTACATTGATGTCAACTACGGAAGATTGTTTCAAAGCCAACAATGATTCATTTATAATTTCGGAATATCGTACATGCTATAGATAGTTTTCAAGACATTTCCGGAATCAATTTCTTAAGCATAATTTATTATTTCATATCTCTCAATGTATTTTTTTATCACATATGTTATGATACTATCTCAACTTGAGATTTTTCAATGCAAAAGTGTTAGTTTTTAAATAGTCCAATCAGTTAGCGGTTAGTTAGCAAACAGAAGAGCTCAGTATCCAATTGCAGCGTCTGTGGCAGTCATTGCTTTCAGAAAAGTGGAGATTCAATGGTGATTCGAATAATGTGCGTAAAGGCATTACATTGAGAAGTCTGCCTTATGAGTGTTTACCGGGTTTCTTCCATACGACAAGCAAATGTGGAACAACTACATGAAAATCATCATTAATCATCTGTTAACTGTTCGTGCTATATATAAGTATAGCAGTCAAACCATTGAAGTAAAAAAAAATATGTAAATATGTGTACAATATATAAAGTAAAATATGTAAAAATAGGTTCATACGTAAAGTTTACTGTTTATAAACTCCCTAAAAACTCGGAGGAGGACAAGCCCTTCTTTTATTCCCGATAAACCAAGACGCAAAGCAGTGGCGGCCTTTCGCCTGCCTACGGGGCACCGATTGCCTTGCCGCCCGTCTGCACAGCTTAAGCATTTAAACCGATCCTATTTGACGAGTTTGTAATTCTGGAGAAGTAATGGGCAGGGTCCATCTGTTCCAATGTGGGGCTCTTCGTAGACCTACAAAGGAGTCGAGGTATTGGCAAGCAAGATCTCTCATAAGGCATAGTTCATAGTTCATAGGCATTAGTTCTTGTTTTTAGCGTTATTGTTCTATGCAACTTTTTCCTAGACATTGGAAATAAAAAAAGGTTAACGTCTAGTTTAAGTTTAAAATTTAAAGTAAAGTTTTACTATTTAGTTACGTTTCTACAAATATGGTTGTGTTTATCTTCATATAGGAGAAAACCACTTCTGATTCGAAACTCTGGAAAGGTTTCAAGAGAATTAGGGGTGTTATCAGACGAAATAATGTCGGAGGTGATGATGATGATTCCTTTGCTCAGTCTGTCACGCCTCTGTTCCAGAAAAGATGGACTGAACCAGGAATTATGATGCGTCCATCTCCACCGAGAAGAACTAGCGATTTCTCCCAGAGAGTTTACGACACATTGCAGCAATCTAGAAGAACGGAAGGTTTGTAATCAGTCGTATTTCATAACTTGTCTAAATATATGCTTTCTTCAGACCCAAGTATGCGTTTCTTAATCAATTTCAAAATTGAGATCGTTCAAGAGTACAATGCAGTTTTAATAATTGTTTTCAATAATTAAAATGAAAACCCCCAGAAATTCTATTTAATTATTATTTAGTTTTAGTCTGCCTTGTAAAAACATGTGTTAGTAATAAACAAGAATGATATAAAAACAATAACTTCCATTAATTTAAATGCAAAATAAGTCTTATCACGTATTTTTTACATAAAAGAAAATGCTTATGAATATTTGGGCTATTTCTGAAATCCAATTTTCCACGCAAAATAAAAATCAATAAATAGGGCGATGGTTTACAGAGATTATTTCTTTTAGCAGTTAATATTGATTTTTCAGAAGAAATTTAACCTATGTGTTAATATTTTCATTGACTTTCGATGTAAACAATAGTTGCCCTAATAATCAAATTTACAAGAGTTCGGGATCGATTAACTAGCATAATTCGTTCAAATACGATGATCGATACGCGAATTATTGTTAAATAATCATTAATTTTCATTATAGATTTTTTAATAAAAAAAATTGCTTAATTCGTTCTATGGACAAACCCCTTTCCCCTTCTTAAGCAAAAATTATACCAGGCAGCAATTTTTATATTTTTGTTCTGCATTTTATACTATATATATATATATATATATATCTTCTAGACTTGAAATGTAACAAAATGATATATATTAAGGTTCAAAATGTGTCATTGAATATTATTTTTTTCAAAAGTGTTAACTATTAAACGGATTTATATTATCTATGTTGATAATTATATTCCTCTTGATCAAGCTCACAAGAATATAATAATCTTGAATTTGAAAATTGTATACACGCAACTTATGACAATAATGATTGCCTTCCAAATCCATAATTACAAATTTCTGGAAGAATGGAAATGGCAAGTATCAAAGATAAACAACCTTCACTGCAATTTGCTTTTTGTATTATGATTCACAAGTCTCAAGGGTTGAATTTGAATGCTTTCTTTTTTTCATGTTTTTCTGTTTTCTTTTATTCCTTCTTCACATTGTCGGTTTGCAGTGCGATTTGTTCATTAACAGATCTTCCGCTGTATTTTAAAATTCACTTATTAGCTAAAACAAAGAGTGAAATAAATATTATTTTTTCATAGCTGACTACTAGAGGTTTTATCTTCTGTGTGAATTTCAGCGTTAAAAAAATATTTATTGCAGTCTATAAGATTCTTCAGTCTGTAAGTTATGAAGTTAATCATCTACATTAATTGAAAAAGCAGAACTGATAGTTATATCCGCTGATGGTGGATTGATGATTAAACATAAGGATTTGTTTCTTGAAACTTTTCGGATTCCTGTAAAAGAAAACTTCGTGTAAATATCTGAAAAAGCTTTGAAATTTTTGCTACAATTTTCAGTCATATTTGTGGGAATTAGGATTTTCTATCCTCCCTACAATGAAATGTTAAAAGAAAGGAAATCTTCAATGTATTGAAGAGAAAATGAGGGTCTGCTTTTCAAATATATGCGTAAACATTGAAGAAATCGCTAGAGAACATCAGGTTCATGTTTCTCATAAACACAAGAATAAATAAATGTAAGGTGCTTTCATTTTTTATGGCATTATTTTTCTTTCTGTAATATTTGACTTAACTATTATAACATACCTCTCAGAAATTTGTACATAATGCGCCTACAATTATTTGCAGGTTTTTAAATGTGCCAAAAAGTTTTAGAACCACTGAGACAATTTCATGACCAAAAATTTATTTCTAAATATTTAGATATAGTATCAAATTTACAACGCTGTTTTCGAAATTGCTTGCAATAATATACGAAATAAACATTGATATCTGTGAAATTTCATTTCTTAAATAAATACTCATAAAAGTGATAATTTCTATTGATTTTTGTAAAAAAAATAATTTAATAGGAAAGGGAGATTTAATAAGAAACAGCAACTATAGTAGTAAGGAACAACAACTATTGATCTATTTATAATGATCGAGATATCAAGGAGACATGAAAGATGTTTCCACTCTAAATGATGTCCTAGGAAAAAATGATGACTATTTTATGAGTTTCATTTAATCTCATAGGGCATATATTATAATGAAACTGAAACACTATTATATAGATGAATCAAACATGTGAAAATATTTCATAAAAATGATTACTTAATATTTTATATGGCGTGTTATGAAACAGAATTGCGTGAAAAGATTTCTAGAAGTATATCATAGCAATATTGCCACTCATGAAAACTCATTTTAATCTATAATTGATGTCCCATTTTCTTAAAATATTCTTTTTTTACTGTAATCGTTTTTTTTTCATAAATTTATATTTTTCATTAGTTTTTCTTTTAAAAAGGTTCGTTTATTTACACGAACGCCAAAATAATTTTCTGCTTTTCTAGATTCTCCTGGCCGTTTGAGCAGTTTCAGTTCGACCAGAACTAATATTTCTATGGGCAAGCAAGTTTCAAACAGTCGTGCAAATTCGGTAGTGGAAGAACAGGTAATCACTTCCACGTGATATATTTATGAACAATAAAATGAATAAAAAAATATGCAAGTTAATGATGATGCATAAAATGCTTCTTTAGACGGATCATCCAAGAGATTTGGTAATTTGTTTAATTAAAACAAAAAAAAAAGTGTTTGAAACTAAGAAAAAAAAATCTGAAGATAAAAAAGCACTGCAGAAATATAAATTTTGATCTCTTTTATTTCCTTTGTTGCTGAATGTTATAGTGCATTTGTAGTGCGCAGGTTGGACAACCAGTTAGTAACTGGGTGTGGTTGGGTTGAGATACTCAAGGCATGGGTTGGAGAACTCACAGCTCTATTGACACACGCACAAACACTACACACATACAACTAAGACATACACTATTAAATAACTAGAGACATGCTAGAGTACACTAGTTAACAACTGGAGACATGCACTATTATTACACTAACAACCAGAGACATACATTATTATTTCAAAGACAGATAATTATAGATTCGTGAAAAGACTCTACTTCTAAGTAGAAAATAAAGATACTCAGCTATGCACAGGATGCCCGAAATATACTTCCTCTCCGGGTGAAAGTCTATAAGTCAACTAATACGCAGTGTGGCGTTAAATATATTTCCTCTCGGGATGAGAGACTATAAATCAAATGTTTCTTAGCGGGAGCTGACGGTTGCGCTGTACCTCCTCTCGGATGAGAGTCTCGAAGCAGACTGACCATTTCTCCTGAACGCCACAGAGGGTGCTCTTGCCAGTGTGTGGGAGGAAGCATGTTACATACTATATTTTAAAATAATTAATTTTTTAGATTTAATAAAATTTGAAGTAATAATGCAACTGTTATTTGAATCATTTTCACTCGGTATGGTATTTTTTAGTTTGTATCATCAAAGGTGCAAGACTATATGTTTATATATATATATATAATATATAATTATGAAGACTATATATAATTATGTGTTAATTACTTCTATTCTCTGAAAGTTTGTGAAACACTAATTAAATTATTGTACAAATATATTTTCAAATTTTCCCTTTGCATATGTGAGTTATGAAATCACTAAATTTGTTGACCAGTTTATAATAGAAACACAACTTAAGTATAAGTTTTCAATTGGGAAAACACTTTTTTTTTTTGCTTGAATAGTACACATTGTTCACACCTTATGACTACCTCATTGAATCCAATGGAGAGTCTTACCACCTACAGATTTTTTATATCCATCTCCGGCATAGACCCGATAACTTTTGATTGATTGATATTGTTTCGTACCGAAATCATTCAGTTCAGTGTTCACATCCAGGTCTGCATATTGCTTTGCATATTGCTGAATACTTGACTTTTGGTATAAGGTTCATTCTCTAGTAGAATGGAAGATATGTAGCTGATTCAGCATTATCCAGAGTTATACTCAAGAAGTCTAGTCTACACTGAACATTTTGCTACCAGAATTTTGAACAAGAAATCAAGCACATGTATTGAAAGTAAATATAATGTATTGCCTAAAATTTATATTCTAATCTACATTAACTAAATTGTTAATTTTATGCAAATTCTTCTAAACTGATTGATCTCTGCTTATTCCTGTTAGAATAGGAGACTCAACATGATTCGAAGGACTCCAGTCCGATGAAAGACCGAGACAAAGAAGCCTGCCTCAAAGAACCTCCGAACTGCTGTCCATCTTGCATGTATAAGTATGTGGAATTTTTCTAAACACTTATTTTTTAGATATAAAAAAAAAAAAATTAATAAATTTTCAAACGAATTTAAAATTTGTAAGCTTATATTTTCACAAATAATTAAAAAAAAATTAATTTAGAAAATAATAAATTAAATGACAATTTGAAATAATTACTTAATTTTATTTATATATATTCTTTTAAATGACATTAAAGTGGTCAATTATTTTAAGAAAACAGATTGGTAACAGATATTGGCCTAATGGCCGAGTTATTAATTCTTGTTGCTACAGGTTTCGCGTTCGAGTCCCGCTGTGCCATGTATGTTTGAAGTGGCTCGGAATCCACCTTAAACCGCAGGTGCCGGTCTAATAGGACTGTAGGCGTAAGGCTGGCAACCCTACCCCGTAAAAAGAAAAATATCTCCTGTCACGAAAACTGCCAGTAGGCAGATGGCCTTGGCCTACCATGGGGCTGTTGCGGCAATGAAGAAGATTGGTAATAGAATGGTTTTATTACAGATTAGCATGTTTTAATAAAAAAACTAAAAATATAACGATGAGGGTATTAGGCTTATTGATTTTTTAAAGATGAGATATTATCTACTTCTCACGTCATTCTTCATTTCATATTTATTCTTAATCTAAAGTATACGAAATATTTTTAAGAGTACTTGTAATTTAAATATTGAAAAAATGTCCTCTCTTCAAACAATTCAAAAATCGATCGAATAATCTATTGACAGTGTTTTTCGATTTTCTGTATTAACAAAAGAATCGTAAAGAGCCATTTTATAGAATTTTCCCTCTATTATAATAGAATATAAAATACATAACAATAATAATTACGTCGTAATCGAAATAAAAAAAGGATAACAAGAATTTCTTTTTAGATGTTTTGATGCGGAAGGCCGACCCTTCTTCAAGTATTGGAAACGTGGAAGAAAAATCGTTTTACTGATTGTCGATCACAGAGCTTTTGAGTGGACAGTGTTGCTGTTGATATTCAGTAGCAGCGTCATACTGGTAATTCTTCAATGCAAACTAATAAATAAGAATTAAATTAGGCAATTTTGAATGGCAATTTACCCATTTATGTGAATTTACCTTTTAAAAAACTTAACTTGATAATTGTGCACATTTAAATGTAGGAATTCATAAATGTTTTAGGAATTCACATCCATTTGCAAAAAAAAAAAAAAAAAAAAAAAAAAAAAAAAAAAATTCAATATTTGATGCTTGTAGAGTACAGGTTGTGCAACTGAGTTGTAACTGGGTGTGGTTGGATTGAGATAGTGGAGACATAAGTTGGTGAGCTCACAGCTTAATTTATATATTTAGAAACACCACACACACACAATTAGAGGCATACAATATTTAACACAAGAATAGATAATTATAGATTCGAGGAAGATCTTCGCTTCTAATCTGAAACTGGGACACACGCCGGATGCGCGAACTATACTTCCTCTCCAGGGAAGAGACTGTAGGCCAACTAATACAAAGGGTTGTGCTAAATATATTTCCTTTCGGGGTGAGAGGCTATAAACTAAACGTTTCTCAACAGAAGCACGTGGTTGCGTTGTACTTCTCGGGTGAGAGTCTCGAGGCTGATTGACCATTTCTGCCACAGAGGGCACTCTTGCCAGTGGAAGCACGGTTGCACACTTTATTTGCTATCTCTCGACATTTTTTGTATTGCGTAGAAGATTTAATGTTATCTAAGGTGGCACCACTGGGTCTTACGCATAATTTACCCAAAGTGGAAAATGGATAGATAAATGCCTTTCTAATTATATGTATAAAAGTAACTGAACAACATTAGCATTAAACATATAAGAACCAAGAAATGCCTTTAATCAGCCCAAAATTAAGATAATGCATACAATTCTGTTTAGAAATTTAATAAATTTTTTATATATTGTACGATATAGTGATCCTCTTTAATACCTCTTTTAATTGTGCAATTTTCAAGTATTTCATATTTTAAAATAAGTTAATTTGCAATAAAATTCATATCAGAGTTAAGAAGTTTTTTAAGTTTTTCTTTCACCAAGCTCTGAAGCAGTGACAATTTTTTTCTTAATTTTTTTCTTATAATTTCCATAAATCCAGCCACGCCCACTTTGAGGTGAATTTATGAATTAACCTTGAATTTCTTAGTTTGTACAAACAAATTGTTTTGGTACTTGTTCGGTTAATAACAAAAATGTGGTTCATTTATGACAGAACATTGTAGATGAATGAGAAGGCCCCATAATGTTATACATAACATGTCATATTTTCATTTTGTTATTATTGGGAAATAATTAATGAGCAACCATCAATAATTACAGAAGAAATCTTTAAAATTTATTGACCTACTCCACCCACCCCTTTCTGAATATCATGCACAAAAGAGGAATAATTATATAAACTTTTTTTGTTTATTATATGACATAGGTGAACTCATTGGGATTATTATTATAATATACAGAATGATCATAATTTGCCATAAAAAACGTTCCAGTGATATGAATAAAGACCAGTTCAATGGTAGTTGCATTAATTAATCCACGATCCTGCCTTTCATGACATTTATTCATCTGTAATGATATTAGCATATTCGGTTAATATTCTATTGATGATATCGATGTACGCTGATTATGATATAGATTTCCACACAAAGGCTATATTTACATGATAGATTAGTAGATTGTTTTCAGGAATAGCTGTTTCCCATTATATTTCTAGTGCTTTGAAGATGTCTTTCTGCCCGAAAAGCCAGAACTGATGAAGATTTTGTGGTACTTCAATCTATTCTTCACCGCCTGCTTTGTGTTGGAAGTCATTCTGAAATGGATGGCATACGGCTTTGTAATCTACTTCAGCAGTCTTTGGACAACATTAGATTTCATTATCGTATGCGTAGGTGGATCATATCTATTTGTCTGTTTATCTATCTATCGATATGTATATATATATATTGCATCTTTCGTTCAAATAAAAGAATGAGGAAAAAAAAACTTCTTTAAATAAATACTTCTTTTAAAACATAGGACAATTTTGAAAATATTTTTGTTTAATTCAAAGGATATCCTTTCAGTTAATAAATTATAAAAATATATATTTGGTATTTATTAATAGGGATTAGTATAGATATGCCCTTAAGAAAATTTTTATAATAAAAGATGGGATGCTATATCTATATTGATATAATATGAATTCATATGATATTAAAAGAGAACAAAACTAGTTCATTAAAAATTGTTTGCAAATTCCAATTTTTAAATGTTTAATAGAAAAAAATTTGTAATGCAAGCATATACAGGAAAATAAAAATTTTATTTACTGCATTTATTTACTAAAAATAATTTTGAATATTTTCTGAGAAAAATTATTTTTGATTAAGATCAAAAGATTTATTTCTGAATTTATTTAATATAAATGAATTGAAATTTTAAATTAGTTGTTACCATTTATTATAGTCTTAGAAATGTCATCTATGAAACTTTCAGTCTTTTTTTTGTTGATTAAAAATTTAACTTTCAGTTATAAATCGAAAATTATAGATTTATGCCGAAATCAAAAGCTGAAGAAAATATTATAACTTTATAGTGATGAAATACACTTTTTTCCGTTTTTAATTTTTTCAAAAAAGAACAAAAAAACACAAACTTCGTTTTATCAAGCGCAAAATAATTTAAAAAGCAGATACTTTTTTTATAAAAGAACATTTAATAGTTAAGTGCTAATTAACGGTAACAATGCATACCTTTTTTTAAACCAGCGAAAATTAGTCAACCTGTTCAATTTATTGTAATTAAAAAATAAACCTTTTTAAATGAAATGTAATTAAATCATAATAAAATATTTTTTATAACATTGGCCATTATATGACAACTTAAACGTTTCCCGTGTGGGTCCGGGTTAGAATAGCCCAGGGATGGGCAAACTTTTTCGGTCGCTGGCCAAAAATCGAAGAAAAAAAAGTTTGGCGGGAAGTTGAATGTTCTTTTTTTCTAAAATTTTAAAAATATTTATAATATTAATAGCCATTTATTATTACCATAATATTTATAATACTATTAACCAATAATATACATACTTCATTTTTGAAATATTTTACGTATATGTTATAACCCAAACAAGCACTAGCTACGCAATACTTTTAATTATTTCACCACTATTCACAAACGATGTTATATGTACGCAATCTTCCCATACGCAATCTATAACATTAGAACTCGCGCCAAAAGAAAAAACCGCTGGCTGGAGCTTAAAATGCGCAGTCTGCCACATATGAGGTCTAATTCACCTATATTGGATTCCCATATGTTTGCTCCCCGAGAAAGAGATAACGCTTCTTCACGCCAATCTACAGCTATAACTAATAAAGAACTTTCGCTTTTAACACTTTACCGATTGAAGCTGTCGGTGCTTGCTATTTCCGTCGATTTATGCTTCGTAGAACAAAAAAAAAAAGAGAAAAAAAGAAAGTAAAAAGATCATCAGACCTTTGAAAAAAAGGAAGGAAAAAACATAACATTTAATCAAAGTAGAAATGGAGATGGATATATAATATATAAATATATATTTCTTTTTAATTTTCCTCGAACCGGCAATTAAAAAACTATCCGCGGCCGGATAGAATGTTCCGGGGAGCGTAGTTTGCCCATCCCTGAATAGCCCTATTGCAGCCCGTGCACGTCGTAAAAAGGCGACTAAAAATGGGTACCCAGGCCCGAGGTATAACTGGATGGGGTAAGTTCTCACTTTAAGTGTTCCATGTCTTTATGCCGCAAAGCAAGGACAAAAAGACACTGCATTCATTACCCTTTATCATGACCACGGATTCATGGACTTCGTCTAGATGTAACAAACACATAAATTTAACAATCTTCGATAGAAAATTTAAAAATATTTCATAGAGTTTCTCCTCTTTTTAGTAAAATTTAAAAATTTTTATATTTTCTTTTTCAGGTATCTGTGATGAGTGTCGGCGGAGTCTTCTGGGGGTGGTCTATATGCACTTCGAGCCTTTCGAACCTCCGAGCACTGCGCCTCTGCGAGCCATTTCTGAGGTGGGAGGGAATGAAAGTACGTAGAAACGAATTTCTAAGGAAAAAAAAGGCATAATTAAAAAAGTTCAGCTTGAATATAATTTTACAAATTTAAATTTTTATATTAATTTTTTAATAGGTAAAATTACTATATACGACTAAAACCATTTTATTAATATTTAGCTAAAACTCTTCCTTTTTCGTCCTATTTTTTCTAATAAATTGCAAGCTTTTTGAGTTACTTTGTGTGTGTGTTGTGTCTAATCCTCAATATCCTGCAGTGCTAGGCGGAGTAATCTACTCATGAATGGAAAGAAAGTGGGCAACTTCTGTTGTGATGGAACACCCGTAGGTAGAAGTCTGTCTTGGTTCCGTGACGCTCTTACAATCATAGGAGACCGGGACCTACGGCTTAAAGTGGATTCCGAACAACTATAAACATCCATGGTACCGCCGAGAAGTGAACCCGAAATCTGTAGCACTGAGCGCCTAGACACTCAGCCATTCAGGCCCTACTTGCTTTGGCTTAAATATCAAATGAGCATTATAATCAAAATAATAGTTTTAAATATCATATCGCTGACGTTGTAGAAACGTATTTGAATGCAAATCTGAATTTAATGTTTTTTTTTTTTAGTTAGTTTGCTTTGAAGTAGAATTGGAGTCCCACTTTAACCTATACGCATCATTAAATTGAACAATAATTTTCCTAATCAAATTGATAGATTTCAAGGTACTTACATAATTAACTAATTGCTTGATTAAATTAATTTTTGCATTAGCCCTACTCGAAACTAAGTGGCAACGTGCGCCGCTGGTGATCATTAGGGCGGAAGTTCCATCCGCTGGCGGCTCTGTTGTAGACACTGTTTCAAAAAACGTAAGACTCTATGGCGTTTGGGATATTCAGCATCTTGCTTCATCAGTCGAACTACCTGATCGGAGTTTTGTGGTGAGCATTGTGGGGTAATCCCCCCACCCCCTAAATATCCTCCCGGAAGGCACTACCTTTCCTCAGCAGCCCGAAGCCAAGTCAGACTTCTATCTACGGGTGCACCAGGCGGGCGGAAAAGTTCGTAAGATAGCATAGAAAATTTGTTAAAAAAATTCGAAAATATTGTTGCCTTCGAAGGCGATACAACGATTATAGCGGTATTACAATTTTTTGATACTATTTTTATAGTACGATTTGTCTTTAGCGGCAAAATAGGCTTCAGTTTCGGCGATTACCTCTTCATCGGTGCGAAATTTCTGTCCAGCGAGCATCCTCTTGACGTCTGAGAACAGGAAAAAGTTGCTGGGGGCCATATCTAGAGAATACGGTGGATGCGATAGCAATTCGAAGCCCAATTCATGCAATTTTGCCATCATTTTCATTGATTTGTGACACGGTGCTTTGTCTTGATGAAACAGCACTTTCTTCTTCTGCAAATGAGGCCGTTTTTCCGCGATCTCGTCTTTCAAACGCTCCAATAAAGCTACGTAATAGTCGCTGTTTATGATTTTTCCCTTTTTAAGATAGTCAATGAATATTATACCATGCGTATACCAAAATATTGATGCCATAACCTTGCCAGCCGACTTTTGTGTCTTTCCACGCTGCGACTTTTGCGTCTTTCCTGCTTCATACCCCCCTTGCCCATTTGAGAGTTAATTGATAATACATACGTACTTTAGTATTAAAAGAACATACGACCAAAAGAAATAAGCTTTTTTAATATCCTAAAGTCGCTGATCATTATTCTTGTAAAATTTAAAATGATTTTGATTAGTATCCCGTAGCCAAAAGGATTAAATAAGCCAATCAATTTGAAAATAGATAAAAAATATTAGTCATTATATGCTTTATCCAATCATAAAACAGCTTTTTATAAAATAATTTGAAACGGAATATAAATTAATTAAGTAAATAGCTTTTAAATTGTTTAAATATGGCGTGGTAATTAAAGTGATCTCGAGAATCGGATTAATGTATTAAAACTTCAAAAAAGAAACACTTAAAAGTAGAAAGAAAATTGTAATATGGCATTTGAAATAATAATTTCATTGTCTTACTAGCTGTATCAATATTTTCCTGATCTTTTATACGAGTAATTTGATACAAAAAAATCAATAAAGAACAACAATTCTTCTTTTTTTTTTATGTTCCAAATGCAGCACTAATCTTGAGTGTACTCTAAGGAAGAGAAAATCTACTAAAATTTATAAATCTGCCTATAACTTTGAAAAAAAATATTTAACAAGTGAGCTGAAAAGTGCATAGGCTGACACATAGATGGCGCTACTAGTATTAAATATATATAATTTTTAGTTATCCCTAACCTTCAAAAGACAGGTGTATAAATTTGACAGCTGTTGCACTATTAGTATGTGAGTTATAGCATTTTTAGTGTATAGCATTTTTAGTGTTCATCACGTGCAGTCCACTTGGCTGACTGTCGATTGGACTTCGGTGTGAAATGATGGAGCCATATTTCATCCATTGTTCCATTTCGACGCACAAATTCGGGTTTATTAAGATTGAACAGCTCCAAACACTACTTAGAATCGTCAATTCGTTGTTGTTTTGGGTGATTGTGAGCTCATAAAGCGGCACCCACTTTGAACAGATCTTTCGCATATTCAAATATTCATTCACGATATGTCCAACACGTTCCTTTGATATCTTTAGGTCTCAGCTATCTCAATCAACTTAATTTTTTACGGTTATCAGAAATTATTTTGTGGACTTTTTGATGTTTTCGTCGGTAACAGCCTCTTTGGGGCTTCCACTGCGTGCATCGTCCTCGGTGCTCATTTCTTGCCTCGTTTAAATTTAGCAAACCACTTCTACGGTTGATTTTCCTGGTGCAAAGTCCGAAGAATGTTTATCAAGCCAAGCCTTGGCTTCAATAGTATTTTTTTTTTCGCCAAAAAGCAATGGTTTATTGACGCAGACGAAATTCCTTTTTATCCATTTTTCAAGTTGACAAAAGTTTCTTCACTAAAAATGCTATAACTCACATACTAATAGTGCAACAGCTGTCAAATTTATACACGTGTCTTTTGAAGGTTAGGGCTAACTAAAAATCATATGGATTTAATACTAGTAGCGCCAACTATGTGTCAGCCTACGAACGTTTCAGCCCACATTTTATTTCTACATACCAACAATTAAAATGATACAAATTATCTTTTCTTCATGCAAGCTATATTTCCTGAATTTATAAAAAGGTCAGAGATAACTAAAATTTGGAAAGAGTAGTTTGTAAACTATTGGATCCTTTTGAATAAGGTTGCAGATCTTGTAATTGAGAAAGAGAGATACTCATTGCTAAACTGAAGAGAATGTTTTTCATACTATATGAAAGCCTAGGCAGATTTAAAAAAATCCTATCCATTTTTTCAGATCGTGGTGAATGCCCTCATGTCGGCCATCCCATCCATATTCAACGTTCTCCTGGTGTGTCTTGTGTTCTGGTTGATCTTCAGTATCATGGGGGTCCAGTTCTTCGGTGGGCGTTTCTATCGGTGCGTGGACAAAGTTGGTAATACTTTGCCTGTCCAGATAACTCCGGACATGGGCCAATGCCTCACGCTCAATTACTCTTGGATTAACAGGGACATAAACTTTGATAATGTTGGCAATGCCTACCTTGCTCTCTTCCAGGTGGTAAGTCTATTCGATACTGTAATAAGCTGAGTTACAAAATAATTTTTTTAAGTTTTCTTTGCATGCGTTGTATTTTTTGTAAACAATGACATAAATGATTAAAATGCAAATTTTTATTTAATTTAATTTTCACAATTTTATTTTTAATTATAAATAGGTTAGAAAAACAATCTATTAAATTATATCTATATACTCTTATACTTATTACACAAGTGCATATGAGTATTTCCCAATAACTTTTTTCGAAAATTAAGTAATTGAACAATCAAAAGTAGTCGCACCTTTAAAAATTAACATAGATACAATTTATAATTTTAAGTTATACAGTTTTTGGTTTTATAATTTTAATTAACAAGAGATAATAATATGATTTCTTAATAATATCTGTATAAAAAATCTATATTATAAAATGATTGTTAGATAAGTTTGGTTATTTTATAAGATTTAAGATACATTTTTTATTGCTTTGTTATATACAATTAACTAATAGATATGACAAATGTTACCAGACTACAGAAAATAAAAAAATTTTAGTTTTGGTAAATTTCATTAAGAAAATATATCTGTGCAGAATTCGAGATTTAATTAAAATTAGAGATTTTAAATAACTTGCCTTCAATAATATAAACTGGCTAAATAAAGAAATCATTTGTATAGTATCCCAAAATTCCCAGTAATGTTTTTTGCTTCTAATCTGTTAGCTTTTGTTTTTTAATAACATAATAGCTTAATTTGAAAAAACAGTAAAAAAAAAAAAAAAAAAAAAATACTATACGTTAATTCAACTTATTATCTTTTTACAACAATTTACCTAATAATATCAGTCAAATTTTTAAGGTTGACGACTTCTGATGACGTGAAAATCGACGATTATAAAAAATAAAAGTAAAAAAGGGGCTTTTGGGATTTGGTATACCAAAAAAACCTTTCGCCAAAATACGCCAAGTAGCAGGTTGCAATTGTAATTTTAGTGAATTGCAAATACATCAGATCACCACATTTGGCGACTTATTGCCACAAAAAAGTTGCCAAATCCCAACGGCTATTTTGTGATTTGGTCAAAAATAAAGTTTTTACTTTATTAAAAATTTTATAGAAAAATCTTTTCTTAATTTTGTTGAACGAAATACTAAATGCAGAGAAAAAAAAATTGATTTAAAGTATTACATAATTTTTAAATTATGCTGGAGCATACACAAATACATGAATTTATTGTTATATAAATTATTTCTATTTTTTCTCAAAATATTGTTAATATTTTTGATCATATTCCAATAATTGAGATAAAAGATGCTACTGTTCCCGTGTAATTAATATTCGTATTCACAGGCCCCCTTCGAAGGATGGATGGAGGTTATGGAATATGCTGTAGACACCACTGAAGTTGGTCAACAACCTTATGCAGAAGCCAATTTTCCCGCCTATATTTATTTTGTGACTTTCATTATTTGTGGTTCCTTTTTCACTCTGAATCTTTTCATAGGTGTCATAATCGACAACTTCAACATGCTCAAGAAGAAGGTAAGGCCTGTCTGCTATAAATAAGCAAGATGTTTTAAATCGTAACCATATCAATTCTATTTTTAATTACTTTTGTAAAATTACTCATATTTATGCTGTAAGTAAATTGACAAAAAATGTGTTTTCTTCAGTATGAGGGTGGTATTGTAGAAGTGTTCCTCACTGATAGCCAGAGGGCGTATTACACTGCCATGCTGAAATTAGGCCGCAGGAAACCTCAAAGAATTGTCACTCGACCTCACAATAGATATCTTAGAATATGTTACGATCTAGCTATGAGTAGAAGGTATGATGAAATATCTTCAGTTATTAAACATTTATTTTTATTATATTTATAAAAATATTGCAACAAACACTTATACTAGAATGAAGGAAAAAGATAGGATTTTAGTTATCCGAAAAAAATAAATATATAAATTAAAAAAAATGTGTGTTATTAAACTTCCTGAAGTGCATTAAAACTGTCAAATTATCAAATTATATTTGAAGCAGTAAGAAATTTTATTTTATTTGTTGGCTAAATATAATGTCGGTATTGAACTATTTTATACCGAGGAGTAATATACTTTCTGACAGTCGGAAGTTGAATGTTGGATTCTGTTTGCAAACCACATTTATCTTAGATTTAAATCAGTTTTTTGATCGAAGATTTCTGATGAATATCACCTTCTTAAACAATCGAAAATTTGAATTGGTAGTCCAAAAGCTGGACAAGTTTGTTGGTAGCAAAAAAAGATTTAGTTAGATTTAAGTTTCATTTAGACAGAATCAATTTAGCTCATATCAACGAACTTACTTTTGAGTCCTTGCCTTGATTTGAATTAAATTTACTTTTTGAGTTTATAAAATTCATAAGGTTAGAAATTTGAGAAAAAATTCTCTAGATCAGAAATCTTAAAGCCATTAAAATTTTAGATTAAGATCTACAACCATTCTGGATGCAATAAGTGACAGTACAGTTAAAACCGAAACAGTTAGTAAGGCGTTTCGGAATTTCCATTACTGGAATTTGATTGCTAATCAGTTAAGACTCAAGGATTCCAAAAGCCGATGTATTTGCCAGGGTAGAGTTCCATATGCATTCATTCAATCCTATTCACTAATTAGGTACTCCCTCCATTGGTACAGTTGGTTCGGTTTTAATGTGTTTTATATAATTTTATGGATTTTTAAAATAAATAATTATCTTTTCTATTTTATTATTATTTATTTCGGAGATAAAAATATAAAAAATGCATTCTTTTAATTTAAATGCTAATACAGTTATTTTCTTATATACATCCTTAAGACATATATTTAAATATGACAACAGATCACTCGTTATTTTAAGATAAACCTTTCTTGTATTTTATAATAAGTATATATTTTTTATAAGTATATATTATAGTGTTTTTTTTAAGCATAAACCTTTCTTATATTTCTGTAAAGGTTTGAAATGGTAGTGTTTCTTTTCATCATATTGAACATGGTGGCTATGACGGTGGAACATTATCAGCAAGCGGAGCATATAACATCCATCCTAGATACCCTCAATATAGTGTTTACAGTCCTCTTCTGTACTGAGGCTATCATCAAGATTATAGGTCTCAGGCAATACTACTTCACTTTTCCCTGGAATGTTTTTGATCTCATCGTCATCATCTTGTCAGTTATAAGTATGAAACCTTTTATTTCATATATTATTGGATTCTATAGTAATACAATGATTTCTCATTTTAATATTCCCTCGTTAATTCTGTTTTGCAGAACAGCAATATGTTATGTTTATTCTCGGTCTAACGAATTCCTCAGTAGCTGTTATTTTGAATGACACTTATTTTTTCATCTGTAATTAATGCACTTCTGCCCAGTTATGTGTTTTCGGTAAAAATTTAGAATCATGTACCCTTTGTACCAAATGCATCGCCAGGATACCAAGTCGCCAAGCAAACAAATTAAGGAATGCCGCAGTTAATTTTCGCGGTAAAACGATATTTCGTCAAGATCCCTCACTAGGATGCCAAGTCACCAAGTAAACAAAATGACTGCCGACGTTCGATGTGGTTGTTAAACGCCATTTCGCTAAAATTTATTCTCTAAAAAACTCTATTACGCCAACATAAGTAACCACACGGCTATTAAATCAAATTTTATTCCTTAAATGGCTTTTATGCTCAGTTTAATAGTTTTAACGCCAAATATTATCACAATCTTGCCACAATTGCTTGCTTTTAATCCAAATTTTTTATTTTTATTTTTTATCGCGAAATTTTATTTTTAAATTGTTTTTCCGCCAAATTTTATCATTGAGAGAAATTTTGTTCCTAAAATGCTTTTTCGCCAAATATTTTAGATTTAACGCCAACTTGTAGCACTATTATGCCCAAATTGTATTACGCCAAATTATATCGTTTTATCGCCAAAATTTTAACACCATTAGGGCAAAATTTTTAATGATTTGCTTTACACCAAATTATTACTTTAATGTCAAAATATCATTATTTTGCCAAAATTTATTCCCAAATTTGCCTTTACGCCACAATTTATCTCTTTAATGTCAAATTATTATGTGGAACTTTGTTTTGATAATTCAAAATGTATCGATTTAATAGCAATAACAATAAAAAATAAACAAATACTTACATTTTAATCTGATATATCCTTTGCTGAAGAGGAAAATTGTCTTTTTATTGCCTCATTAAAACCTGTCTTTGCATAGTCTTTTCAAATGAATGAAGAGGATAAGAACAACATCATAAAATCACAGAAAATTCAATACGTTTTTAGCGGCTTTTTACTTTCATGAGCTAACGTTCTAAAATTTAAAAATTACATTTTCGCCTCGCGAATTCAAATTGTTGTCACAAAACCTTAACCATGCCAACAGCATTAAAAGAAACGCCAAAAAAACTGCAGAAGAATGTAATGAGTTTGAGCAGGATTTTCACCCTGAATTAATGTTCTAAAAATAAAAAGTAACTTTTTTCATGTGAATTTAAATAGCGATTGTCAAAAAAATCCTGACTTTGTCAACAGCAATAAAAGTAAAATAATTATTTGATAATCAAATATAAGTTATTAATAAAAATAAAATAAAAATTGTTGTTTATTTCATATTTTCATCAGTGGC
>BPLQ01014897.1:0-27981 GCA_021605075.1 Caerostris darwini
CACTGACTTTAGCATAAGCAAAAATAGTTCTGAGGCAGGATTTTTCTATAAAATGGGGAAAAATTAATAAAATATCTCTTCAGCAATATTTGTTCTTAAAGAAAACTATAGAAGAACAGGTTAAAGGGACATGTACTGAATAAGTAAAATAAAAAGCAATACTAACTTCCAAATAACCATAGTCCCGAGGTTCAGTGAATACATTTCTAGTTGAAAAATGTGGAAACTCGCTTGCTGGAAATCTGGTTTCAATCAATTTCAAAGCTGCCTCTATCTGAGACGCATGTCCTGAAAAAAAAAGTTAGAGCATTTCATTCATAAAAATATGCTTTAAGAGTATTATGTGCTAATTTAATAATCACTCTTATTAATAGATGATGTTCAAATGTCAATTTTATGTCCTTTAAATTTCCTCTCTGACGATTTTGTATGCGCAACTATTGAATTCACGCCCTGACTCACCTGAAACGCGACAGGTACTTATGCCGTCAGGATAGCCTGCAATGATGATGTCGGCTCCCGTGGACTGCTTGATGATTTCTTTGTAGTACCCTCGTCTGCCGAGCAAGAATCCAGCGCACGCGGTGGGAAATTTGAAGACGTGTTCAATCTGAAAAAAGTTAAAGAATTTATTTCTACTGCATACAAAAGGAATACTTTTTTATATTTATATTTCATGGCTGCTTGCTCGTACAAAAATTACGTTGCTGATTAGGTTTTTCACTACAGCTCAGATCTTAAATACTAGATCGGCACTGTTAATAATAGTCCTTTACTGTGTTCGTCTGGTATCATGTAAAAAATCATTTCCCTACTTCTATAAAAAAAAAAAAGTGCCCTACAATTTCCAAACTACCTAAGAAATTAAGATTACAACTTTTAGATTAAAAATTAAAATAGAATGACACGAGAGCAACAGTTTGTTTTTCAAATAAGTTTTGAAGACTGTGAATAATCTAACTTGCTAAACTGAATCTCTAAAACAAAAAATGTCGAATATAGGAAAAGCAGTCTTTAGGTTATATACAAAGACTACATTTAACTAGCTTTACGAAGAAATCAAATTTAACAGATGCCTGCAGATATTTAATATTTATCACTTAATTTTTATAACCAAAAAGGAAAAATCTAATGCAAATTGTAAAATTTTTTAAAGTATATTTTAATTCAAAAAATAGTCCTATATTATGAAATTAGAAATAAACTAAATCCAGAATTAGCGATACATATTTAATATTATAACTGACAAATTTTTTTTATAATCCGAAATAAATAAGAATTTAAGAAAACGAAGGCTTACCAGTATAGTATCTTTAGAATTGGTTGCAGATTGTTGTTCATGAACACAAACAACAACATTGGTATATAACGCAGGCGAATATTTAGCCACACCAACAATAGCACTGTTAGCTATTGCAGGGAAACCTTCGACTGGGACATCAGCAGCAGTGTTGGGCGACGGATGCAAATTTTTGGAGCCACCAACAGTAGTGCTCTGAGTCGCTTCAGAAATTGATAAACTTTTTCTATTTGTCGCATCTTCAACAACATGAATGAACGTCATTTTTAAAATTCTTGGAATTGACCTTCAGGAATGAATAAATATTATCATTAACAAAAATAACATTTCACTCTTTAAAAGAACTTAATATAGAAATAAGTTAAAAATTATTTTTCAAAAATTTCTTTGGATTGTTAAAATTGTAGTGGGGAAAATTATATTTTCAGTAATTAAAACACCTCCAAAACTCTATTACTATTGCGCTCTGTCCAACTTGTCCTATACAGAAGCCGGACTCATACGGAACTATTTTCGATGTGATTTGTAAATATTTATACTAATTAAAACAAGTATAATATTAACGACAGTAGGATTTATTACTTCTATAATAAATATATTTCTTAAAAAGAAATCAACTTACCTTTGAAGAACCAGCTGAAGTACGAAGAATATTACGGAAAGCGATCCGCGTAAATTCAAAAGAGACCGTATTCCGGAAGGATCCTCAATGGTTTGCAATGAACTGGAAGGTAGCTTCGAAATTTCGGCCTTTGTGTACCCTATCTGTGAACCCCTCAGCCAATCAGAGAGCTGTACTGCATTCGTTTCCAATAAGCCCTTTTTTTAAAGTATATGTTTTTATCAAAATAAAAAAATGCATATAATAATTAAATAATAACTTAATAACAAATAATAATCAAATTTAAAAAACTAATTTATTAAGCATTCATTCCAATTTAGTACTCTCAATTGAGCGCACAAATTTTGAAACTTAATATACACAAAAACTTTTCGTAATTTAATTAATATAAAATTAAAAGCTACTATTGGTAAAAATATAATATGGTTTTAATACTGAAGACTAATAATATAAGATTAAATTATATATATATATATATATACATATTTAATACTTAGTGTTTGTTGTAATTTGATATAAGTTAACACTGAAAGAATATAATTCAGCTAAAATTTGAATCTAACTTAAAGAACCAGCATACAACAGCAAACAATCCCAAAATACAACTTTTAAGTCTTAAATATTGTTCCCATTAAATTATTTCGTTAATGAGTAATGTATGTTAATGAGTAGGCAGATAGCTTTAAAAATTAGGCCTACCAACTGAGGGTTTATTGTCTTTTAATACTAACATTTTTATATTCTAATCATTTGTCTTTAACTTTATTTGTAAGCTAGGGCATTTTACCTGCCTGTGAATTTCAATAAAGTCAACCCTTCTTAGATGAATAAAATTCCTTGCCGTTTAGTTTTTAATAAATTGTGTGCAACTAATCCAACAATTTTTTTTTTAATTTTATTGTAGTCATTCTTGTTTGCTTTATTCATTCTAAAAGCGAATCTATCCTAAAATAAAGTATGCGATCCCTTTTCAATCAAACATCTTCAAACGGCCTCCACCATCCGACGTTGTATGAAGTTCAGTTGTTGGGAATTGTTATATTTTATAAATTTAGCTCATTAACTCTTTTATACCATGAAAGTTCTTCCCCTTTTTTTCATTCCATGGACACTTATTGCAAGAAGAATAAAGGTCGCGGAACCCTCTGTCAGAATTGTATTTTTTTAAGGCGTAAAATAATTCAATGATAATAAAAACCATTAAAAAATTGATTCAGTAAAAAGCCTTCGGCTCTTTACTAGAAACAATAAATAATAACAGTAATCATAGTAACCCAAGATATATTGCCAAAGTTAACATGACACAGTTTCCCATGGTTTCTGGTCCAATAGAATACTATCTATTGTTAGGAGACATTGACAAATTTCTTAGACGGCAATGCAGAATTAACAATAAAACCCCATTATACTTCTTCTTATTATTCCCAGTAGACTTCTCGGAAATGTTCTATACAATAAATATTTCCTTTCTCCTTCATTTTCTTCACCCCTCCTCCCCATGTCATGTCTACACGCCTTCCCTTGTTGAAGTCTGACCTGTGGCTATCAAATTTCGAACACCTGGAGACGGGGAAGCGGAGGATTCTTTGAATTTGAACCCCGCCAACCTGAAGGAATTGCTGAAGTCCTCGGGTTGCACATGGGAGACTTTTAATTAATTTTAATTTACTTAATTATTTGTCCCGTAATAATAGTAGTAGCAGTTGATGAATTTAATTCCACCCATAATACGAGTAGCAACTAAATATAGAACTCAACATTTAATACTATAAAAAAACTAACTTAAATTCATCAGCAAATTAAAAATATTGCTCATAAATTTTATTTTAAATGTTCAAAGGTCACGAAATAAGCAGCATGAATTTGAAGCATCTAAAACTCGTAATTGGATGGTGTACAATGCGAGAGATAAAAGTTCTTTGTAAAATGTTCGAACAGCGGTCGATTTGAGAAAGTGTAACTAGAGATCCGAGCGAGAAAGATGGAACCTGCATCAAAAACTAATTAGGTTCAAATAGGTTGCTTAGAAAACACTCGAGTGTCAGTACTAGAAATTGAGAAAAATTGTTGATAAGTTGTAAAATACTGACGCGGTACCACAGATTATAAAAATTGCCGGGTAATTTAACCTTGGCAGGACAAGTGCTGGACATGGAATAATATTTGTAAAGGGCATAAAGATAACTAAAAGTAAATATAAATATGAATATGTTTATTATTTTATATTATTCTAAAGACACATCTTCTTTTACAGAAACCAATTAGCCTTTCAAGTTTTATCTAACACAATCTATTTGAAAACATATCATCAATGACGCGGAAGAACTTTCTTTTAAACATTCTTGTCAGTAGGTCTTCTGGATTTCAAATTACATATATATCTACCAACTCTTTATGCAAACATCATAAATGAAATTGAGAAGTAATATACACAGTCTTTCGTGGAGGTTTCCTTGCGGGAAATGAAACCTCATTTTACATGAGAGTAACACTTTTTTCATTTCGACAATGATTGTATTTTTAAACAATTTTACCTGAATTCTTTGGCACCTTATCTCAACATTAAACAGGAGAAATATTATAAAGTTTAGTTTTTAATATGTATCAATTTCTCCTTGCACCTTGTAGGATAAGGATTCAAAAATGAGAAATATTTCGTAAACTATGTAAAGAGCTTGTCACTTTGGTGATAAAATATGATAATTAAATTTAAAATTTTGATTTTAATTTTGATTTAATTGATTTTAATGTAAAGTTTTTTTTCAACCGAAGTTTACTTTCTCATAATTTTAAGTCCATTTTGTTTTGTATAACACTTTTCTTGGAAAATGCGATGTAGCCGAAGGACTTTCATTTCCACCTTAATACAAATTATACTATGTATTATGGGCACGTAAAATTATAGTTTATAAAGTAACAAATTACTTTTTTTGAATTATCTTCTCAAACATAATTTCTGGTACTTTAAAATTTTTTTAACTGCACACTGCCAGCTTATAATTGTTTTTGTTAAACATAACAGCGAAGTTAAAAAGCGTAAAAATTGCGGTTTGAGAACTTGAGTCATTGAAAAATTAACAAAATCCATTAAGGAAAATTTTTCCGTCATTTCAGGATGGTTTTATAATTCTGAATGTTTGACCTTGCAACAGCGTTCTCAACCTTTCACTGTTTTCAACTCAATTTTCAATCATAATTTTCATCGCCACCCTTTTACATTATTAAATATTCATGTCACTAACATTTATACAGAATCAACGGATGAATTTCTAAGTGGGTGCAAGCGGACATGAGACGAAAATAAAGCCTTAACAAGTGGCCAGACGAAAATAAAATCACGAAAATATTCTGTAGAATAGTAGTTATATTTTGGGATTATCAGTACTGAAATAAATGAAGAAGAAAGGTCCCCTGAGTGTCATTTGCCCAAAACTTTTGCCACCACACAGCAGGAGACGTAATAAACGTAAATAACATTTGGAGACGCTTCATCGTAAATAAGTTTAAAACCTTCGAGAATTCTTCGAATTAAAAATTAAAAATCGTATGAAAAGCAAAAATCCTTTTTTAAAAAAACACTTTCTCTGCGAATGAAGAAAAGCTTTATTTGACTCTTATAAAGTTTGATTTAAAATAACCATATGTAAAATGCCTCATACCGTTGGTGAAGAGCTTGTTTTGCCTGCTCCAAATGAAATTGCAGAAACTATGTCTGCAGATAACTTTACCAAATAATTGTAGTTAATACTTCTATCAAGTGATACTGCTGACTGTCGAATTGGTGATATAGACTTTCGGCAAATTGCGTAGAAAATGATTTTTAATTCAGCTTGATGAGGCAGCACATAGCAATAAGACTAATAGAACTCGAAGCAACTTATTTATTGTTACCTTAAACGATTATATGAGCTGGGCAAACATGGAGTGGGAATTGCCCCGATGGTGCTCTCTCAATGTACGGATGATTTAAAATATGCAAACAATTGTTTAAATAAAAAGATCCTTCGATTCCGATTTCCAACGAAATAATTCCTGATCTGAATAGTGCTCTAACGGCGTTTGTAACCGCAGTAAATTATATGAAAATGAGACCCCTAAAATTAAAAAAAAATCTTTTCTGTCTTTTGTAAAGACATGGATGCAGTATATTCAAAGTTGCTATTTTGCTGCGAAAGCAAGATGGTTAGATACTTAGCCATGTTGGCAAAGTTCTTTATAAAGTATTTCTTGTTGGCGACAACTTCGTAACAAGTTATGAGTAGTTTTGAGATCTATTTCAAGAAAATTTCGAAGGACTCGACTGCCGAAGAAATCTTCATAGATTTCCCGGCAGTTTTCCGAAAACTAAAATACAATGTAAGAATAAATCCCTCTTTAAATTTTGGGCCGGGGAAAATTATGACTTTTCTGCATTCAAAACAAGAGAATTCCATATAATTATAACATTTCCAACATCTTGCCTTTACGTATCGGGATTTTGTACTATGTCTGCTTTGAGAATCAATGAGTTTGTCACAGAGAAATCTCCAAATTAAAAAATATCATCATCATCATTGGCGCAACAGCCCAGTATAGGCCAAAGGCCGTCTGGCAGATTTCGAAACGAGAGAAGTTTTTCTTTCTTTTTCTTTTTTTTTTTTTTTACGGGGGTAGCGTTGTCAGCTCTATGCCCTACGCTCAACAGTTATAAGACCGGGACCTACCGCTTAAAATGGATTCCACACCCCTGCAAACATCCATGGCATTGCCGGGACTCGAAGCCGAAACCTGTGGTACCGAACGCCTGAAACGCCACTCAGGCTATAAACCGCAGGAAAACCATTCATGTTAGAAAATAATTAAATGTAACATTATATTTATAATAATATTAATATGTAATATTAAATAAATTAATATGTAACATTATATACAATAATAAAGACGACGTAATAATTTGTATACATATAGAATTTTATAGCATGAATTTCAATATTAAAATAATTTTATATAAGTTATAAACTAATAGTTTCTGAGAATTTCGTTAAACATTTGAAATATAAGCTGAAGGAAATAGTGTATAAAAATACCACAAAAGAAATTAATTTAAAAACCTCTGAAACATTATTAATCTAACATCATTTCATCAGTCATCATTATTCAGTACATCGTCATAGCCTTAGTAGCTCTTAATTAAAATGAAAAAGATTACACTGCAACTGAAATTGTTCTGTGTCAGAAAGAGACAAAATTTTAATTTGTGAAGTTTAAGCTCTTTTTACAGCTTAAAAAATTATTTGAAAAAAATTATTTAGATTCAAATTGTTTTAATATTGCAGCCGAAATTTCAGTACATTTTAAAGTTTTGTTTATTTAATGCTTATAAACGTGAGTAAGCGTACTCATGAAAAAAACAGTACTCATTTTATTGTCAAACACGTAAATTAAGTTAATCTTCTATAATAGTATTGGAATATAATATCGAGGTGTCACAATCATCTTCTCACATTTACGCATCCTGCAAAATTAAATAAATAAAATACATTTGGTGCTTTTTTGTTAATAAGTTTCTAAGTTCGCTATAAATATCGTCACATTTTGTCAGGCGACTAACCTAAATACAAAAGAAAATGCATAAATTCTTATCAAAAACTTAAAATCAACTGTAAATAATAAGCGGAAAGGTTTGTTTCTTATAAATAGGATTTAATTGATTTACAGAATTATTTAATAATTTAAAAAGTTACATTCCCACTCTATAACGACGTTCTGCTCTAGTGTCTATAATTTAAGTTAATGTTGGTAGAAATTAATAATTTTCAGCATAAGTGAAGCAATTATTACAATATATTTTTTAAAAATTGAATTACAATAACAGGTCGATCTACAACGCATCAGCTATTAATCGCATTGAAAATGTTTCCGAAGGATTTTCCTGGAAATTAGATACTCTAGTTCTAAACCCAGTTCTAACTTCTAGTTGTTTTCCTTGATGTAGCCCAAGCTTTTGATAGAGTTTGGGTCAATGGGTTAATCCATAAATTAATTCTTTTCAACTTTTCCTGTTAAAATTATCTTATTAACAGAACTTTTGTGGTCTCTATTGGTAATACAGATTCCTTTGTCCAAAAAATTCAGGCTGGTGTTCTCCTAGGTTCAATACTTGGTTCATTTCTCAACAATCTTTACATAAATGGCATTTCGCAAGTTTATAATGTGAAAATTAGGCTTTTTGCAGATGATACATCACTCCTCATTAAAGGTCGTAAACATTTTTCATGTGTAAAATCCTCAACCAACTAATCAACTTGATTAATTATTATTATAAATTATTTATTATCTTTATTAATCAACTTGAACAATGAATTATTAAGTGGAAAATTCAATTAAACGTTGAGAAAACCGAAGCAGTACTATTCACGCTTAAAAGGTACGTAACACTCCTTCTATCAAAATTTATAATAATCCTATTAATTGGGCTATATATTTGGGTGTAATATTAGATCATAAATTGAATTATGCTCCTCACATTAACTATCTTAGGAATAAATTTAATAGATGCATTCGCGCGCTGTATCCACTTTTTTGTAGGAACTCTATTATGTCCTTGGAAAATAAAAAGAAAACTTATTTATCTTGCTTACTTGCATCTAATACTTGCATATGCGAGTCCTGTTTGGGTATCTACTGCTCCATCGAATTTCGAGATCATACAAAGACTTGAAAACAAAATTCTACGTATATGATTACAAATTCGCCTTAGTTTGTCTAGCATTCTTCCCCTCCCATGTTTTAAACAATTTGTTTATGCGCAAAATTCCAAACTGCTTTTCAAATATTAATAATTCTGTTTTGAATGATCTAGGCAACTATGATCATGACATTTTTGATTTCAAAAATCGCAAAAGACCTCGCGCTGTTCTGAATATTATTCATTAACGTTTCGATATCCTCCTTTCCGAATGACCATGCAATTTCTCCGCCGAGTCACAATTTCTCCTCTTCAATTGTTTTTGTTTCTATTGTTTTTTTTTTTTTTATTACCTTTAATTTTTTTTTCCCTTTTAAACTTTTTTTTTTTCCTTACTTAAAAATTTTAATAATAATAATATACATATATATGTATATATATTCTCTTTTATATCTAATCAATGGGCTTAAAGCTTAAAAAATCTTCTCTCATTCACAAAGTAGGAGGTCTGCTTGGTTCCTGTGCGAAAAAAAAGGCTCTCAATGATCTAATTAAATGATTGTGAGATTGCATGTTTCTATTTGTTTAAGAAAAACTTCAAAATCTTTACGCGTTCAAAATGTACAATTAGACAGAGCACAGAATAAGTTATGAACTCTCTTACTTTCGAAAACTTATATATTTTTAAAATCATGTCAGAATTTCAAGTAATTGGCCGTGCACACTATAACCAATGATTCCACCTTTCTTTTTTCTTAACAGTAGTATTCATATATCGCTCCGTTCAGATAGCTTTCGACAGGAGCTGAATACTATAAATAAGTCCTTCTATAGAGCACTGACGAAGCACTGGTCTGAGGCGCCGAATTTAAGCTCCGGTTCTCCAAACTGAGGGATGTTAGAACCTACCATTCTGACATTGAAATTAAATATGAAGATTTCGATTTTGTCACACATTACATGAATTTGTTTGCTATGTTGAAATATCAACAAGCCTGAATTAAGTAATTAAAACACCGTACCCATCTAATCTTAATTTTGAATAACAGAATTATAAGGTTTTTTTTTTTTATTGTTCTTTTTCTTTATTTATTCACTTACTTGGACTCTATTTTTTCACATTTTTTTTACAGTTTTCTCTGATAACTTTGTTAATTAAATTTATCAATTATTTAGTTCGGGCAATACCAGGTCCTAGCAACTAGCATTTTCATAAATTGGGGGGGGTTGTTGTTGTTATTAAGTTTTAATGTATTATTAAATATATGTATTATATTAAGTTTTTACACGCTAAAATAAGTAGGAAAGGGTGGGGGGGACAGAAAGGGAAAAGGATTGAAATGATGAACTATCTATATATCTACTCTGAATATTCTGAAAACCATTTTTTGTCTCGCCCCTTTTGAAATAAGAATGTGTTCCAAGTATAGTCATGGCCTCATAGAAAAACTCCCCATGCGTAATTGCGGCCAGCCCATTCATGTCCAAAGACTCCCAGTTAAGTTGCCACAGGACAGCCTTACACCTGTTTCATGGAATTTTACGTCCAAGCCTATTGATAGAAAAATTTCTTTTGAATTTGTAGAACTAACATCGATTCCTGCCCCAAACAAACTTCAAGTTTCCCCGCCATCTACGAATGAAATTCCTGCGACTGATGATCTCAACTCTTTGAATAAAACTCTCTATGTTCCACGAGAATTCGTCAGTATATTCCTGCCTCTTGGAAGAATTGATACAGTGTACAAAAAAAAAAAAATCCCCCAAGCCTTTTTTTTTAGTACTGTTTGAATAAATAAGCAGAATGGCAGCGGTATTCCGCTAGTATCAAAATGTACATATTTACCTTGACTCGTTAAAACTGTCCTACTTTTGACAGTTGGCTATTGTATTATCTATTCTAAGACCCCACCCGAAGTTCGTGCCCTTTTTCAAGAGATGGATCATACTGTCTTTAAATATGTCCCCCCCCTCTCGGAGAGGAGGGGGGACATATTTCTTTCTATTTCAACAATTGTACAGATAGAATTGAGGCAAATCTAATGACAGAGGAAAAAATCTTTCATTTTTTTTTTTTTTCCTGATAGAATTTTCTTTTCCCTTTATCGGCGAAAAAAAAAAAAAAAAAAAAAAAAAAAAAAAAAAGAGAGAGAGAAGATATAAAAACTTTTTTTTTGTTACTTTCTTTAAAAACATTCGAGCCGAGTTCAATAAGATACCATTCTTTTTCTTTCTTTTAAATTTCTGAGAATTTCTGTATATTCGTCAGCCATACTTCTAGCACCTTTCTGGGTGGGTACACTACAATAGAAGAAGGCGGGAAAAAAAGAAAAGTTTTCCATTCCGAAAGAAGTTTGGGGGGTCTTTTCGATCCAGTATGTGTTCCAGCTTTTTAAAGAATTTTAACATAGCACTTAGCAGAGATTTTTGTGTTTCTTTGCGAGATTTGCAGAGATATTTGTGTTTCTTTGGTTCCCACGGTTACCGAATTATTTAAAAAGTTCAGATCACTGTAAAAATCATGGAATTTCTTCCGAATGCAAACACGGAACAGGAAGTAAATTTTGAAGATTCAGATATGAGCAATGAAAAGTATAATAATGAGTTTTATTTCGGGTAAGATGAGGAAAAACAAGTACCCCATAAAGTATACAAACACAATTTGTAAATTATGTGTTGGACTTACATGTGTGGTGACAAACCATATACAGAGCTCTTACAGGTTTTCTAGATGGCAATAATAATAATAATCATTCGAAATAATTTGCTGCATAACCTTTAAAAGATCGTTTATAACATGAACAAGGAATAAACGTTTCCTACCTTGTGTATAAAACAACTATAAATTGGATATTAAATAGACCAAAGACGCAGAATCTTTAGAATTGGTTGCAGATTGTTGTTCATGATCACAAACAACAACATTGGTATATAACGCAGGCGAATATTTAGCTACACCAACAATAGCACTGTTAGCTATTGCAGTGAAACCTTCGAGTGGGACAACAGTAGCAGTGCTGGGCGACGGATGCAAAATTTTGGAGCCACCAACAGTAGTGCTCTGAGTCGCTTCAGAATTTGATAAACTTTTTCTATTTGTCGCATCTTCAACAACATGAATGAACGTCATTTTTAAAATTCTTGGAATTGACCTTCAGGAATGAATAAATATTATCATTAACAAAAATAACATTTCACTCTTTAAAAGAACCTAATATAGAAATAAGTTAAAAATTATTTTTCAAAATTTTCTTTGGATTGTTAAAATTGTAGTGGGGAAAATTGTATTTACAAGTATTTCCGAAACTGCACGACTCGTGGGTTGTTCGCGATCGACAGTTGTTAGTACTTATGCAAAGTGGATGAATGACGGTGAAACCAGCAGTAGACGACATGGTGTTGGACGTCCACACGCTATCAAAGAAAAAGGTCGTCGGAGATTGTCTCACATGGTGAAGCAAAACCGGAGCCAGACAGTGGCTCAGCTGACAGCCCAATACAATGCGGGGCCAAGTAGAATAGTATCGGAGCACACTGTTCAGCGGACACTGTTGGATATGGGGCTACGTAGCAGACGTCCCACTCGTGTACCTTTGCTGACCCAAACGTCATCGCCAACTGCGCCTGCGCTGGGCCCGGGAACATCGTGACTGATCCATGGATCAGTGGGAGAGAGTTGCCTGGTCAGATGAATCACGGTTTGTCATTCATCACGCAGATGGCCGTGTCAGGATACGCCGTCTTCCAGGCGAACAGTTGCTCTCTCAATGTACAGTAGGTCATACACAGGCCGGTGGTGGCGGTATTATGCTTTGGGGGATGTTCTCTTGGGCGTCTCTGGGACCCGTGGTTGTGGTAGAGCAGACCATGAATGCTACCGGGTATCTGAACATCATTGCGGACCAGTTGCACCCTTACATGGCCTCTGTTTTTCCAGCTGGAAATGGAATGTTCCAACAGGACAACGCCCCTTGTCACAAGGCTAAAATTGTGTTGGAGTGGTTCCAGGAACATGATGCTGAATTCCAGTTAATGTCCTGGCCGCCAAACTCACCGGATCTCAATCCGATAGAACACATTTGGGATTTCCTGGGACGGCAGCTCAGGGTTCAAAGACCACCAACTCGCAATATCTCGGATTTGCGTGACCATTGCTTAAGCATCTGGTACAATCTGTCTCCGGCCATCTACCAAGGACTTGTGGACATACATAGGAATAATTTTTTTCTCGATCCTATAGGATATAAAACAACGCCCTGAATCTATAGGCCCCATTTGCGTGACTGTGAGAAATTGTTTTCAGAAGTTATGGACATGCACGTACCGAGTCCAAATTGCGCAATTGCCAATATACGCTCTGCAATTTGGTTTAGAAGGCCTTCAGATGAATATATTTTGATCGGCTGCCAACATTTTTTATTGTGACTGAAATTTGTCCAGGCAAATGGCAGAATTTGGCCAAAAATCGATTTGGCCGTAATTTAAAAAATTACATAGGAATCATTTTTTTCTCGGTTCTATAGGATGTAAAACAACGCCCTGAATCTATAGGCCCCATTTGCGTGACTGTGAGAAATTTTTTTCGGAAGTTATGGACATGCACTTGCCGAGTCCAAATTGCGCAATTGCCAATATACTCTAAGTCCATATCCGGAGAAATTAACGTGCTAGGCCCATAATGTGGATGCCGTTAAATAGCAATTCACGCCCTTAATTAAACCTCTTAAAATAATTGGCCTAGCAGCCTTACTTCGAGAGATATCCGCAAGTATGCGTTTAAATCACAAATCCACATTATAATTACTGCTACTGTTTGATATACTTGACTTACTGCTAAAGCAGTTGCTGTCTTTTGCTAGGGGTTGCATTATGAAAGCATACAAATGGGTTGTCTTCTCAACATTTCCTTTTAACATTAATTTTTAGAATTTTGGAGAAATAAAAATCATTTTTATAAACATAAAATTAATTTTATTAATATATTATATATTTAATTTTATAATTATTTTATAAAGTATATAAAATTTCTCTAGCGCTCTGTACCACAGATTGCAGGTTCGAGTCCCGGCGGTGCCATGGGTGTTTGGGGTGGTTCGGAATCCACTTTAAACCGTAGGTCCCGGTCTAACAGGAACGTAGAGCGTTGCTTAAGTAGTGTTATTCCGCCTCCGTAGCTTATCTTCAAGCTACACGCACCTAATGGGTAGTGCTAAGTGAGTAACGTCGGTGCAGCGCTTGCCTTAAGGCATGAAAGACATATGTCTAAGTATTTGCCAGCTGCATTAGAACAAAAAAAAAAAAAAAAAAATATTTACTATATTAAAATCCAACCCCTGACTCCTATTCCTTAAAAAATACCCGACTCCTTGAATGTCTGATTGTTGCTGCTACGCCATATTTTTCTACTACGTGTATGAGTTAAGTTAAGGTAATTTAAATTCTCGAATTTTTATTTTCTTGCGCGACCTTGATAGAGCATTAGCAGAGATTGAGAAGGAAGAAAAATAACCGAAAAAGACACGGTACTCAAGTGGACGGTTAGCAAAGGTTTTTTACGATCTGTTAATAAATATCCGCCTCGCAGTTTGAAAATGCACTGTGGTCATTGCTGATGCTCCTTCATTTGGCGTCTGTCATCAAGTGAGAATGACAGCAATATCAGGGCATTGTGCAAACGATTGAAATTGTAAATATCTAAATGAATAATCACTCACACTTTTTTTTTTTCCGTTTCATTTTTTAGCTCCATAGAAATATCGATTTAGTTATACTTCGTATTATTTTATTTTTGTCCAACTGATTTTCTGTAGTGCTTTCGGTTCCTGCCAGGTGCAGTTTTCGCCATTTTGGCGACGACACATCAAACCAGCAATCTAAACAATTGTGAAAATAAAGCATACTCATTTTTATAAACACATTTCATTTCATTTTTTAAATAAATTTATGAACTATAAACTAAAAAAATAAAAACGTGCCATATTAAGTTACTAGAAGACCCGGCCACGCGTTGCTGTGGCTTTCTTGTATTTCGTTCAATTATTAGATACTATTAAATATTTTTTATCTTTGTACACATTTTTGGATTGAATGTATATAAAAACTAATGATTTCACATAAAAAAATTTCATTATTATTTTTTTTAAATTTTTATAAGCTAAAAATAAATAAGCTATACATTTCATTTTAAATTTTTAATCAAATACAACACACAGTGTTTGAAATAACAGTTCACAACATATATCCTTTAAAAATGTTGACAAACTTTATGCATAGAAAAGTTCAATGTTTTGATTCACAACTTTTCATTCAATATATTTTATTCCAATTCAAATTCAAACTTAGAAAATGTGTTTTTTCTTCTTCACAAAAAAAGGTTTTATTATTTTATGTTGAAAGAAATCACAAAACAAATGGAAAAGTTAATTACTATATATATTTCCATACAACAGCATACTTCTATTCCTTTCATACATTTAAAGAAAACTTTTACATGAAGTTTCAAAGCATTTAGAACCGAAATATTGGCGTTATGATGTTTTGAATGAATACAAAATGCATAAAAATTCAAATAAGAAATAATTAAAACCAACTTTTAAATTTAGATAAAAACAAATGTACATACATAAAAATTTTATTGAGCTTTAAATTCTCCTTTATTAATATAAACACTTATTTATTTGTTTTGTTTTCTTTAAATAACTTCCAACTTAAAAGTACTATTTATCAATTTTTCTTCGATAATATTCAAATCACTCAAATTTATAACTCAAATTGTTTGTTTTTCAAATAACAAAAGTTTTTAAAATAAAATGTCCTTGATTTTCAACTTACAACTATTATAATACCTTTTATAAAATTTTAATGTTATCATTATGTTAAATAATTGCAGAGTTTACATCATTTTCCCACTTTTCAAAAAATCCTTAAAATTCATCATCTTTCTTTAAAATTATATTGTCTATATTATATTATCTTATAGATCACATTTCATTTTAGAATTCTTAATCAAATACAACACACAGTGTTTGAAATAACAGTTCACAACATATATCCTTTAAAAATGTTGACAAACTTTATGCATAGAAAAGTTCAATGTTTTGATTCACAACTTTTCATTCCATATATTTTATTCCAATTCCAATTCAAACTTAGAAAATAAAAAAAATATTGATAATCAAATCAGGTAATACTTAAATACATTTGATTTATTTCTCATAAAAATAATATAAATTTCGCTACGAATTCCTCTAATTACAGTATTGCAACTCTAAAGAAATTGGCGGAAAATTCAGGGTTGCAAGATTGGCGACTGCCTCAGGAGTAGATTTTAACGGATTTTGCATTTAAATAAAAAAAAATCTGAATAAAAACTATCCTATCTCTCAAGTTGGAAGTCTCTCAAGTTTTAAAAAAAAAAAATAGGTTAAAATCGGATTGTTATTTTCGGAGTTCATCGCGGACAAACATCGTGACACGGGAATTATATATAGCAGATTTAGCGAGATGAGCCATACAGAGTATCCATTTCTTTTAGAGCAGCGGTGGCCAACACAAATGATCTTGCGGCCAATGCATCCTAACTTGCGTGCCGCATATAAAATTATATCCCTGTAATAGACTTAGACCCACTATAGACATTTTTTGGAGTGAAAATTGAAACATGAGTTATTATTATTGTGTTTACTATTATTCTTACATGTGAACATAGATAATATAATAATAATGATACTAAATGCACATTGCAATGAACACTAAAAATGAAATATAAAAAATATATAAATATGAAGGAAATAAAAAAATGAAGTCATTAAAAGATATTTATTTTACTAGTGCGATATTTGTTTCTCCACTCTTTCACTTAGCTTTTGCAAATCAATGAGTTTGCAGAATATAATGTAAATATTCTGCGAACTCGTACCAATAAAACTGTAAATTCACCAATAAAACGCGCAATATCTGTCTTATATTCGCAAGAATATAATTTTAAAATCAAAGTTCATTTTTCTCATAATTTCGACAGTTAATTTTTAAATATAGGGATGCACACATATATTGTGTTTTTTTAATACATTGATTTCCACTATTTCGGCCATTATAAAATAAATATATTTTGTAAAAGTGTGATAAATTTCACAGGCCGGAAAAATGTTCAAGGCGGGCAGCGGGTTGGCCACCCCTGCTTTAGAGAGTTGCCGAAAATTTTTAATTTAAGACACATTTCAGAAATGTATCAAGATATTCAAAACGCATTTTTTCTATTCCCATGCCAAAATATTTTAATTATAACCTTTAGTTATCACACATACACGAATTATTTTGATTAGCCGTAAACATTTTTGATTTTGTTTGAAAATTTTAAAGGAAAATCCAGCCAAATAGGTTTGGATTTAGAGAATTTAGTAAACATCGATTTTTTGATAGTAATTTATAAAAATTCCGAACATACAAACATCCAAAAATAATTTATCTCTAAGATTTCATTTGAATTTAGAAAATCGATTTTGATGTAATTTCAAAAATTACATAAAAATAATTTATCTCTAAGATTTATTTGATAGAAAACGACACCCTTATTCGAACAGCACTTTTTTTATGTCTGTGAAAAAATTTGATCAGAAGTTATTGACTTGACTTGCCAGGTCAAAATTCTGAAAATTCAATTTACGATAAGTCAAAATCTTGAGAAATTAACGTGCTAGACCCATAATGTTGATATCGTTCAATACCGAATCACGCCCTTACTTAAAACCCATTAAAATATTTAGTGCAGCAACGAAGATATATAAGAAAAATATATATCCAACTTCGAAAGATATATTCAACTATACGTTTAAATCACAAATCCAAGTTCTGGGCGCTGTACGAGCTGTTTTAAGCGAGTTAACGCATTTTCCAACCGATTTGACTAAAATTTGGTTTGGAAACAGTTCTGGTGAATATATTTTGATTCGCCGTAATCATTTTTTATTTAGATTGAAAATTTTCGAGGCAAATCCAGCGAAATTGAAGTATTTTGGAAAAATCGATTTTGATGTAATTTAAAAAATTACATACAAATAATTTATTTCTAGGATTTATTGGATAGAATACCAAACCCTTATTCGAACGGAGAATTTAACCACTTCACCATTTTTTACAATAATGATAATGGCAACTAGAAAATAATATTTTTTCACATTTTGATTGTTTTGTTCTAAATTATATTCCCAAGAATATAAATATGAATCAATTTCAGAATAGTACATTAAATGATATAATCACTGTTTACATATTCATTTTCATGACATAGATGGTAGATTGTCAAATAATAAGCTAATGTACCGCCAAAAAAAGTACTTGTTTACTAACAACTAGATTGCTAGTTTTGTCATGACATGTCTTTATTGAACAATTTTAATGTATGTATTTTATAGATTTATTTATGTGCAACTTTTTAAAATTTTGATTAAATTACTTATTATTTACATATAATTTTGTGCAATTTTCATGTTTTTAAAACAATTCAGATTATATGGAGCTTTCTTTTTTAAATGAACATTTCTTGTAATGCATAACAACTATGAAAGAGATTTAAAATACATGAATTAATTTTAAAGATTCATGACATAATTTAAAAGAAATGAAGCTTCAGAATATTTATTTAGTTTTTTTTTTTTTTTTAATTTAAGATTTCAATTAGTTTTATAAATTGAGGTAATACATATAATTTGTAACTTAAATTCAGTAAAATAAAGATGAAAATTGTACAGCACATGATAAAACAAATAATGTGAATTTAATAAATATAATTATTTATTGTACACATAATTATCCCTTTTGGAATATTAATCATGCATATATAAAAATTAAGTAACTTTTTGAAAGATAAGTTTAAAAAAAATTCTATATTTTAAATTTTTTTAAAAAAAGGATATTTAATTTATTAAGAATTATCTGTTTAAGTTTTTAATACTTATTGGCTTATCTACACTTAATGAATTTATTTTATTATTAAGGATAAGGTTATTACAATTACACATAATAAATTTAGTATTTATATTCAGTGGATTTTTTTTTTTTTTTTTTTTTTTAAGGTTGGCCAAAAAAGAAAAGAATGTCACATGAAGGGAAAAGATCTATATTTTTTTTTTAATGAACTCTTAATTTTATAATTTACTAAATGATTATGTAATATGAAGTATAAACATTTGAGTTTATTGTAAATTGTGTTGAGAATAATAATTAAGCAAATCAAAGCACACTTGGGTAAATAAAGTACGATAGGAAAAAATTCCTCAATTATTTAGTATATATTTAAAGATATATTATTTTTTCAATTTAATTGTATTTTAATGAAAAAGTTTCTTAAAAAAAGTATATATTTATACATTATAAAAAAAATATCAACTGAAATAAAAACTGAATATAGAAGGTGGTAGAAAAACACTGGAAAGAAGATTTATTCTTTAAGAAATGGAATGGGAAAACTGAAATATAAAAAAAATAAATATATACTGAAATATAATAAAACTGAAATATGACCAAAAGGGGGATAAACAGATTTAAAAAAATTTGAAAACCTTTACATATTAATGATGAAAATGTTAAAATTGATTCCTACACTGTTCTTTATTTAAAAAAAATGGCATAATGTTCTTATGAAACAAATAAATTTATTAAGAAACAATAAAGCTATTTAGAAAATTATTGAAATATTTTAATCAAAATCAAAATTGCCCATGTCAGTGCACATAATTTTAAATAACATTTAGCACCTCATAGGTAAAAAAATTATTTAGAACAAATATAAGGAAAGATTGGCAAATTACAGAATTCCTCCTCAACAGAATTACCATTTTTCTGAATAACTTGAAACCGATTTAATTAAATTTTTAAGTCAGATTCCAGAATACCATCCCATTTCTCCATAACGATGGCAAATTTATTTGCCAACAACATTATACAGTTTCTCCTGTATACTCGGCAAGACTATGTTTGTTTGGGCTAAGAAAAATCTTTTCTGTTGTAAGTTGGATTGTATGACTCATTTGTTGGACTTATATTTTGGTCCCACAGGAATTTCCAATTCCCTTTGAGGATCTTGACAATAACCATTGCCATCCAATGATTTTTACTCGTCCGAAAATATATTTTCCCATGAAAACATAAAATTATATTGCCCACTTCAAACGTGCTTCTATACGATTCAAAATGCAAGTGCTGCATTGTTCCAAGTCCCAGATATTTTTATGACTGGTGGATAATGATTGCCAGCTTAAAAATTTGTCTGCTATTGCGAGCTGATTGTGGCCAGGTCTTTCCACATACAATTCGTTTTTGCACCATGAAGAACAAGTTTTAAAAATCTCACATTCTTTAGTAGGACCAAACTTTTTGCATTTCAAACAATTCATTTCCAGGAGAAATTTTACTAATCCAAATAATCTAACAGATTCAATTTTTGACTTATTTTTTTTTTCTCCAAGCAGTTTATGTTATAGTTAAACAAGAATATCTTATAATTAGATGAACATAAGCAGCCTTATATTCATGTGATTTCAAAAAATCATTTGGCATAATTGGCTGGAATGACAAAAATGAATCTGTAATGTCCTTTTGGCTTGAGAAGGGTGTGCATTCAAAATCATAATGGCACTATAACATGCCTGTTATATAACCTGGTAATGCTGAATTTACAATTTGCTACTGTTCTAGTGGCAAATGACTTATGTGGTTCACACATAGTGTTTCAAAATTGTAATGCTTATATTCTAATTGCTACCATTTATTAGGTAAAAATAAAAGCAGCTTTAGATAAAAATTTCAAGTATTTGATTTTTACAGTCAGATGAGAAATATGAGAGTTAGAGAACAAAGGCTTATAAAAGTGAAAAAATTGATGAAATAGCAAAGTATCATATGCAGGTAAAGGGAGAAATGCCTTTTTAAATTTCAATACAATTAACAATTTCCTAACATATTTTTCTTTCACTACATTATTAAAATCCATTTGTTGATTCATGAATCAAATTCTTTTAAATAATTATTTTCAGGAAATATATCCCTTTTTCTCTTTCTTCCCTCAATATTCATATGCCATATAAATAAAGCACTCTTCAGTATCACATTGTGAAAGGAAGAATTGTAGTCAAAAATATCTTTATTAGTACATGGTAGGAAAAAAAAATGAATTGCAATTAATTATAATAGGAGCCCCTTCTATCCACTGAAAGTTATGATCGGAGATTAAATGTAAATTACTGGTAGGAAAAATCATAATAATTTAAATTCTATTAAATAAACAGTAAAGTTAGTCACTTCTAAGCAGATAGGATACAAATTTTTACATATTCTAATATCAGAGATTTTTAAAAGTGAAGGAATATGCATATATTCCTTGTTTAGAAAAATATATAAAACGAATCTTTTATAAAGGTAAGCTTGACTGATTTATAAGGTTCTTCTCTCATTCGTGAATGGTGTTAATTATTTACTTACAATAGATTTTTTTATAATTTTAGTTCAAATCCAAGTCATTTTCAAGAGGATCATACCTGAAATCATATTCATCATAGTTTTTGAGCAAACTGCTCAAAATCTTAGGGCGACTTTTAAATTCTTTTCAATGAGTATCATAACACTGTTTTTCAGAAGAATTTTCTTCAATTTTGACATCAGATTGACAATTGGCATGAGCACAATATTTTATAATCTTTGAAAGGAACAGCTTTCTTCAAGCATCAACATTTTTATATATATTTCTTACAATTTAAAATAGACAACCTCCAACAATTTCAATAGGAATTTTTGTAACAGAACCCTCCTGTTGCACATTTGTACATATGAGTGATATCTAACATGACTTCATCTGATAGGCGCGATCGAAATGTGTCGATTCAGGGAATCACCATGCCAGAGTGGCCTTTTGAGTTTAGGGGGAACAGACGGAAGTCGATGGTGTGAAACATCTCCTTAAAACGCTAAAATAGCTAAAAACAGCTCGGAGAGCGCCCAGAGCGTGTATTTGTGACTTAAACGCATATTTGCTTATATCTATGGAAATAAATTTGCTAGGCCATTTTTCAGGGGTTTAACTAGTGGCGTGAAATGCTATTTAACGACAAACACATTGTGGGAATCGCACGTTAATTTCTCCCGATATGGGCCCTGGGTATATCGGCGAATGCCCAATCGGGACTTGGCGAGCGCATGCCCTGTAACTTCTAAAAATACTTAGAGACACGCGGATGGTGGCTATCGATTCGTGGCGTAGCCCCACATCCTCTGGAAACATCAAAAAAATTATTCCTATGTAACTTTTTATGTTATGGCCAAAGTCGATTTTTGGCCAAATTCTCCCCTTATCCTGATTTTCCGGGACAAACGCCTTTAGGCGCAGCCAAAAATGCTGATAGGCGATCGAAATGTTCATCTGAGGGACTCCCATGCAAAAATTTCAGCCAAATCGATCGAAAATTACCCCTTAAAACGCTAAAATCGCTAAAAACAGCTCGGAGAGCGCCCAGAGCGTGTATTTGTGACTTAAACGCATACTTGCTCCATATCTATGGAAATAAATTTGCTAGGCCAATTCTTTTATGGGGTTTAACTAGTGGCGTGAAACGCTATTTAACGACATACACATTGTGGGCCTCGCACGTTAATTTCTCCCGATATGGTACCCGGGTATATCGGCGAATGCCCAATCGGGACTCGGCGAGCGCATGCCCGTAACTTCTACAAATAATTTCTTAGAGACACGCGGATGGTGGCGATCGATTCGTGGCGTAGCCCTACATCCTCTGGAAACATCAAAAAAATTATTCCTATGTAACTTTTTATGTTATGGCCAAGTCGATTTTTGGCCAAATTCTCTCCTTATCCTGGATTTTCCGGGACAAATTTTAGGCGCAGCCAAAAATGCTGATAGGCGATCGAAATGTGTTCATCTGAGGGACTCCCATGCAAAATTTCAGCCAAATCGATCGAAAATTACTCCCTTAAAACGCTAAAATCGCTAAAAACAGCTCGGAGAGCGCCCAGAGCGTGTATTTGTGACTTAAACGCATACTTGCCCATATCTATGGAAATAAATTTGCTAGGCCAATTCTTTTAAGGGGTTTAACTAGTGGCGTGAAACGCTATTTAACGACATACACATTGTGGGCCTCGCACGTTAATTTCTCCCGATATGGTACCCGGGTATATCGGCGAATGCCCAATCGGGACTCGGCGAATGCCCAATCGGGACTCGGCGAGCGCATGCCCGTAACTTCTACAAATAATTTCTTAGAGACACGCGGATGGTGGCTATCGATTCGTGGCGTAGCCCTACATCCTCTGGAAACATCAAAAAAAAATTATTCCTATGTAACTTATGGCCAAGTGTTATGGCCCAGTCGATTTTTGGCCAAATTCATCCCCAAATTTCAGCCAAATCCTGATTTTCCGGGACAAATTTTAGGGCTATGGCAATAAAAATGCTGATAGGCGATCGAAATGTGTTCATCTGGGGACTCCATGCAAAATTTCAGCCAAAATCGATCGAAATTACAAAAATACCCTTAAAACGCTAAAATCGCTAAAAAGCTCAGGAGAGCGCCCAGAGCGTGTATTTGTGACTTAAACGCATACTTGCCCATATCTATGGAAATAAATTTGCTAGGCCAATTCTTTTTAAGGGGTTTAACTAGTGGCGTGAAACGCTATTTAACGACATACATTGTGGGAATCGCACGTTAATTTCTCCCGATATGGTACCCGGGTATATCGGCGAATGCCCAATTGGGCTCGGCGAGCGCATGCCCGTAAACTTCTACAAATAATTTCTTAGAGACACACGGATGGTGGCTATCGATTCGTGGCGTAGCCCTACATCCTCTGGAAACATCAAAAATTATTCTATGTAACTTTTTATGTTATGGCCAAGTCGATTTTTGGCCAAATTCTCTCCTTATCCTGATTTTCCGGGACAAATTTTAGGCGCAGCCAAAAATGCTGATAGGCGATCGAAATGTGTTCATCTGAGGGACTCCATGCAAAAATTTCAGCCAAATCGATCGAAAATTACTCCCCTTAAAACGCTAAAAATCGCTAAAAAACAGCTCGAGAGCGCCCAGAGCGTGTATTTGTGACTTAAACGCATACTTGCCCATATCTATGGAAATAAATTTGCTAGGCCAATTCTTTTTAAAGGGTTTAACTAGTGGCGAAATGCTATTTAACGACATACACATTGTGGGGAATCGCACGTTAATTTCTCCCGATATGGTACCCGGGTATCGGCGAATGCCCAATCGGGACTCGGCGAGCGCATGCCCGTAACTTCTACAAATAATTTCTTAGAGACACACGGATGGTGGCTATCGATTCGTGGCGTAGCCCTACATCCTCTGAAACATCAAAAAAATTATTCCTATGTAACTTTTTTATGTTATGGCCAAGTCGATTTTTGGCCAAATTCTCCCCTTATCCTGATTTTCCGGGACAAATTTTTTTAAGCGCAGCCAAAAATGCTGATAGGCGATCGAAATGTGTTCATCTGAGGGACTCCCATGCAAAATTTCAGCCAAATCGATCGAAAATTACTCCCCTTAAAACGCTAAAATCGCTAAAAAACAGCTCGGAGAGCGCCCAGAGCGTATTTGTGACTTAAACGCATACTTTTGCCATATCTATGGAAATAAATTTGCTAGGCCAATTTCTTTTCAGGGGTTTAACTAGTGGCGTGAAACGCTATTTAACGACAAACACATTGTGGGCCTCGCACGTTAATTTCTCCCGTTATGGTACTCCGGGTATATCGGCGAATGCCCAACCGGGACTCGGCGAGCGCATGCCCGTAACTTCTACAAATAATTTCTTAGACACGCGCACGGATGGTGGCTATCGATTCGTGGCGTAGCCCCACATCCTCTGGAAACGTCAAAAAAAATTATTCCTATGTAACTTTATGTTATGGCCAAGTCGATTTTTGGCCAAATTCTCCCTTATCCTGATTTTCCGGGACAAATTTTAGGCGCAGCCAAAAATGCTGATAGGCGATCGAAATGTGTTCATCTGAGGGACTCCCATGCAAAATTTCAGCCAAATCGATCTAAAATTACTCCCTTAAAACGCTAAAATCGCTAAAAACAGCTCGGAGAGCGCCCAGAGCGTGTATTTGTGACTTAAACGCATACTTGCCCATATCTATGGAAATAAATTTGCTAGGCCAATTCTTTTAAGGGGTTTAACTAGTGGCGTGAAACGCTATTTAACGACATACACATTGTGGGGCCTCGCACGTTAATTTCTCCCGATATGGTACCCGGGTATATCGGCGAATGCCCAATCGGGGCTCGGCGAGCGCATGCCGGTAACTTCTACAAATAATTTCTTAGAGACACGCGGATGGTGGCTATCGATCCGTGGCGTAGCCCTACATCCTCTGGAAACATCAAAAAATTGTTCCTATGTAACTTTTTATGTTATGGCCAAGTCGATTTTTGGCCAAATTCTCCCCTTATCCTGATTTTCCGGGACAAATTTTAGGCGCAGCCAAAAATGCTGCTAGTCGATCGAAATGTGTTCATCTGAGGGACTCCCATGCAAAATTTCAGCCAAATCGATCGAAAATTACTCCCTTAAACGCTAAAATCGCTAAAAAACAGCTCGGAGAGCGCCCAGAGCGTGTATTTGTGACTTAAACGCATACCTGCCCATATCTATGGAAATAAATTTGCTAGGCCAATTCTTTTAAGGGGTTTAACTAGTGGCGTGAAACGCTATTTAACGACATACACATTGTGGGCCTCGCACGTTAATTTCTCCCGATATGGTACCCGGGTATATCGGCGAATGCCCAATCGGGACTCGGCGAGCGCATGCCCGTAACTTCTACAAATAATTTCTTAGAGACACGCGGATGGTGGCTATCGATTCGTGGCGTAGCCCTACATCCTCTGGAAACATCAAAAATTATTCCTGTGTAATTTTTATGTTATGGCCAAGTCGATTTTTGGCCAAATTCTCCCTTATCCTGATTTTCCGGGACAAATTTTAGGCGCAGCCAAAAATGCTGATAGGCGATCGAAATGTGTTCATCTGAGGGACTCCCCCATGCGAAATTTCAGCCAAATCGATCGAAAATTACTCCCTTAAAACGCTAAAATAGCTAAAAACAGCTCGGAGAGCGCCCAGAGCGTGTATTTGTGACTTAAACGCATACTTGCCCATATCTATGGAAATAAATTTCCTAGGCCAATTCTTTTTTAAGGGGTTTTTAACTAGTGGCGTGAAACGCTATTTAACGACATACACATTGTGGGCCTCGCACGTTAATTTCTCCCGATATGGTACCCGGGTATATCGGCGAATGCCCAATCGGGACGGCCAATTCTTTTAAGGGGTTTAACTAGTGGCGTGAAACGCTATTTAACGACATACACATTGTGGGAATCGCACGTTAATTTCTCCCGATATGGTACCCGGGTATATCGGCATTTCAGCCAAATCGATCGAAAATTACTCCCTTTAAAACGCTAAAATCGCTAAAAACAGCTCGGAGAGCGCCCAGAGCGTGTATTTGTGACTTAAACGCATACTTGCCCATATCTATGGAAATAAATTTGCTAGGCCAATTCTTTTAAGGGGTTTAACTAGTGGCGTGAAACGCTATTTAACGACATACACATTGTGGGAATCGCACGTTAATTTCTCCCGATATGGTACCCGGGTATATCGGCGAATGCCCAATCGGGACTCGGCGAGCGCATGCCCGTAACTTCTACAAATAATTTCTTAGAGACACACGGATGGTGGCTATCGATTCGTGGCGTAGCCCTACATCCTCTGGAAACATCAAAAAAATTATTCCTATGTAACTTTTTATGTTATGGCCAAGTCGATTTTTGGCCAAATTCTCCCCTTATCCTGGATTTTCCGGGACAAATTTTAGGCGCAGCCAAAAATGCTGATAGGCGATCGAAATGTGTTCATCTGAGGGACTCCCATGCAAAATTTCAGCCAAATCGATCGAAAATTACTCCCTTAAAACGCTAAAATAGCTAAAAAAGCTCGGAGAGCGCCCAGAGCGTATTTGTGACTTAAACGCATACTTGCTTATATCTATGGAAATAAATTTGCTAGGCCAATTCTTTTAAGGGGTTTAACTAGTGGCGTGAAATGCTATTTAACGACATACACATTGTGGGAATCGCACGTTAATTTCTCCCGATATGGTACCCGGGTATATCGGCGAATGCCCAATCGGGGCTCGGCGAGCGCATGCCCGTAACTTCTACAAATAATTTCTTAGAGACACACGGATGGTGGCTATCGATTCGTGGCGTAGCCCTACATCCTCTGGAAACATCAAAAAAATTATTCCTATGTAACTTTTATGTTATGGCCAAGTCGATTTTTGGCCAAATTCTCCCCTTATCCTGGATTTTCGGGACAAATTTTAGGCGCAGCCAAAAATGCTGATAGGCGATCGAAATGTGTTCATCTGAGGGACTCCCATGCAAAATTTCAGCCAAATCGATCGAAAATTACTCCCTTAAAACGCTAAAATAGCTAAAAAAAGCTCGGAGAGCGCCCAGAGCGTGTATTTGTGACCTTAGAGACACACGGATGGAAACATCAAAAACATCAAAAAATTATTCCTATGTAAATTTTCTTAGAGACATGGATGGTGGCTATCGATTCGTGGCGTTTCTGGAAACATCAAAAAATTATTCCTATGTAACTTTTTATTTATGGCCAAGTCGATTTTTGGCCAAATTCTCCCCTTATCCTGGATTTTCCGCGACAAATTTTAGGCGCAGCCAAAAATGCTGATAGGCGATCGAAATGTGTTCATCTGAGGGACTCCCATGCAAAATTTCAGCCAAATCGATCGAAAATTACTCCCTTAAAACGCTAAAATAGCTAAAAAAGCTCGGAGAGCGCCCAGAGCGTGTATTTGTGACTTAAACGCATACTTGCTTATATCTATGGAAATAAATTTGCTAGGCCAATTCTTTTAAGGGGTTTAACTAGTGGCGTGAAATGCTATTTAACGACATACACATTGTGGGAATCGCACGTTAATTTCTCCCGATATGGTACCCGGGTATATCGGCGAATGCCCAATCGGGGCTCGGCGAGCGCATGCCCGTAACTTCTACAAATAATTTCTTAGAGACACACGGATGGTGGCTATAGCCCTACATCCTCTGGAAACATCAAAAAAATTATTCCTATGTAACTTTTTATGTTATGGCCAAGTCGATTTTTGGCCAAATTCTCCCCTTATCCTGGATTTTCCGGGACAAATTTTAGGCGCAGCCAAAAATGCTGATAGGCGATCGAAATGTGTTCATCTGAGGGACTCCCATGCAAAAATTTCAGCCAAATCGATCGAAAATTACTCCCTTAAAAACGCTAAAA
>BPLQ01014898.1:0-25332 GCA_021605075.1 Caerostris darwini
TTTATTTTTGTGTATTATGCATAACTGTAGCTATAAGTAATTTATTAATATATTTTTAATAATTTATTAATAATATTTTTATTTTGTTATTTTACTTATAAACTTTTACAAAATCCATTTTTCTTGACTTTTCAAAGCAGATTTGTATTTAATCCTATTTTCGAAATTCATAGCCTGCGTAACTAAATTCATTAAGGCAAAATCGCAGAATAAGGACAGCTACACAATATTTTGACACCAAATTCCAGCTGTCCCTATTCTGCGATTTTGCAGAAATAATTTTAAAGACAATCTTCGAATTTGGAAAAAAAAACATTAACCTATTGCATTTTTGTTATTTCTAAAAACAAAACCCTAATTCAAGATAAAGAAATTAAATTTATAACACCCAAATATGCCACGGCAACTCAAATTTCTTTACATCGAGAGAAAATTAAAATTTCAATTATTTCAACTGGCACGCTAAGTGCTACATGAAGTAGTTGTAAGAAGGACACTGCAGGGTAAAATCGCAGAATAATGGCCATTGGGATTTAGAATCAAAAAATCTCTTCGCCAATTGTAAATGAAGTGAACTGCAATCTGTACATTAACCCGGATTAAAACATTTAGCGATTTATCGCCCAGTTGGCTCCCAACAAAACTCGCCAAATCCCATTGGTCCCTATTTTGTGATTTGGCCGACTACGACTTTGGTTCAACTACATAATGTTATTTATTTTATACAACGCAAAGCAAAGACTACAACACAAAGCCTAAACTACAACTAACAAACTTTTAAATTAAAAAAAAACAACGATAGATCACCTCACGGTTGCCACACATTCAGAGACAAATTTCTTCTACTCTCCACATGCGTTTCTCTATTTATTGTAATAATTTAAAATACTACTTTTGTTCATTAAAGGAACATGTTAATCCAAGCGTGGGGCAAATTAGAATGGAAACATTTCAAATAGCGCCTATGTACAAAAAATATTCTGCTGATCCATTATCCGCAAGGGTTTATTATAATAATTGGTACTTACGTATTAACGGTACCTTGGCGACAGTTGCGACAATAAAGTGCAAACGCGCCAACCGCAGCTACAGATTTGGCGGTTTTTAAGTGGCGCCAATCTACACTTAAAATTTTTGTTCCAAATAATAAAATAAATATGAAACACTTCATTTAAAATCAAAACGCTTTCAAAATATTTTTATTCCAAATAATAAAATATATAAAACACTTCATTTAAAATCAAAACGATTTCAAAATTCAAAACACTGTATTTAAACACAAATTAGTCAAAAACACTTCATTTAAACACAAAGTAGTCAAACGGATTTCAGACGGACTGCTTCCCTCAAACCAGTTGTCTTTTCTAAGTACCACACGATGAGTACACTGACTGAAATTGCATTTCCAAAACTTACGATCACCAAAATAAAGTTTCATGTCATGGTAATTGGGACATTTTCGTTGTTTTGGTAAAATATTTCGCTCCTGAAAAAATAAAATTGCATCTTGTTCTGTTTCTGGCAAATCCCAAATACGCATTTTCGTAGCACGACAAAGTGGCGTCAAAACTCAGCAAATCTGCAGCCGTAACATTGGCGCCACTTAAAAACCTCCAAATCTGTAGCTGCTAGATTGGCGACACTTAAAAACGTAGTCTGTCGCCAAGGTACCGTTAATTAAGTACCTAATAATTTAACATACTTCTTTTATTCATTTAGGCACTAGAGACGAAAGGGGATCAAAAGATCTATTAAAAGACTTGAAAAAATTTGGAGGTTGGCCTTTGCTTGACGAAACCTGGGATAATGAAAATTTCAATTGGAGAGCACTGCTGATAGATTTTTTCGAAAATGGCTATCCGACAGACATGTTGTTTTCCATTGACATTGATGTGGATATCAAGAACACTTCCACATCCTTAATTTCTGTAAGTAACTACCTTGTTAAATTTTAAAATTTTAATTTTCAAAAAAGCTAAAAATTTATTTCTTTGAAAATTATTAATATAAATTATGCGTTTGTGCCGATTTTCAATAGTTTCTAACAACTTTAAAAATAATATTTTTAGTAGTTATCAATAATTTTAATTGTTTGCAATCGGTATAAAAAAACTTATTAATAAAACACCTATTCAAAAAAGTTAATTCATTCTAAACCTAATCTAAAGGGGCCTGATGGCCGAGTGACTATCGTTCTGGACTTAGTTCTCCAGGTTTCGGGTTCGAGATTGATATCTACAGACCACTACAGAAATCCCCGGCTGGGCCATGCATGTCTGTAGTAGTTCGGAATCCATTTTAAACTGTAGACTTCTGTCTAATATTACTGTAGAGCAGGGATGGGCAAACGTTTTCGGTCGCGGGCCAAAAATCGAAAAATAAAAATTTGGCGGGCCAAGATACATTTTTCTAAAATTTTAAAAACAATATACAATTATTACAATTTAAATATGTTACTGAGAGGAATTAAATTGTGATTTCATTTTTAAAAGTTCCTTCTATTGAGGTTCGAAGTGAGACGTACTGATTCTAAGGAACGAGGCTAAATGCTCATGTGTCAGTCTACTTCTGAAATAATTCTTTCTATGGTTCACAGTTGAAAACATTTGTTCACATATATAAGATGAAGCAAACATAACACTGATTTTCTGGGCGTGAGATATTAAATTTGGGAAACTTACTTTCGATAATGATTTGTAAAACTCTAACTTTGGCCTATTTAGAAACAACTGCTATATATATATATATATATATATTTCTTTTAATGTGCCTCGGACCGGCAAATTAAAATTCTATCCGCTGGACGGATAGAACCTTCCGGTGGGCCGGAGTTTGCCCATCCCTGCTATGGAGCGTTCTATACAATGCTGAGCATCCTACCCTATAAAAAGAAACCATCTCGTATCTCGAATCTGCCAGTAGGCAGACGGCCTTGGCACACAAGAGCTGTAATGCCGAAGATTTAATTAGTTTAAACCTAATCTAAAGCATCCTAAACTAAACTTGAAATTAACAAATAAATAATTAATAGGGGTTTTTGTACAGTGAGTTTAAGGGGGTGCATTTTCTTTTTTTAATTTCTGCATTTAAAGGTGTCATAATCTATGACAACACGTGAAAAGGAAAGCAACAAGCAAAGAACATTAACCTCGGTGTATTAACTTATTTTTATGAGAAGTAAAAATAATGTCTTCCAAAGATTTTTAAAAGTGTCTGCATCCGAAATTTGAAAAATTCTCACGAGCTACCTGAAATTTATCCTTAAAAAGCAGATAAGGGTATAAAGTATATATAAGTATTGGTCAGATTCTAGTTCAAGTAAAAAATAATTGTTATCATAAGAATAAAATTACTGACGAGAAAATGAATGTCGCTGTTCTAAAAGCGTTGGGTGCTTTCTATGACATTTTTAAACTAACTCTGCATTTCGGAGTGAAACTAGTGAAAAATTATAACGATTGATATCGAGCATCCCACACTTTTAGAACAGTGACATTAACCTTCTCGTCAGTAATTTTATTCTTATGTTAAAAATTATTTTTTACTTTTTAGTTTGATTAACTCTAAAAGCGTGTTTTTTTAGTGTTTTTAAACTAGAATTTATTTTTTACTTCTTAGTTTGATTAACTCTAAAAGAGTTTTTTTAGTTTTTTTAAAGTATAATTTTTTTTTAACTTCTCGTTTTATTATATCTATATTTGTTCATTATGTACTAATTTTATTGTGTTGTTCCTTTTAACTGTAATATAATTTTATTCTGGTAAGTCATTGAAATCCTAGAATTGTGTGCATTTATTTTCAATAACATTATTATAAATTATAGTTAGTACAACAATAACAACATTTTTTTGCAGATTAATCAACCCTCATTAGGATTGGGCGAAAAAGCATATTACATTCTTTCCAAAGCAAAACCCATCAGGCGTTACAAAGAACTGATTTTAGAAATAGCGCTTCATCTAGATCCTCTTCTTAACGAAACCATTGCACGGAAAGATATTGCTGAAGCTGTAGAAGTTGAAACCAAATTGGCCAAAGTAAGTATCTATCACAATTTTTTTTAAATTTGGTTCAAGAAATGTTTATGAAAATTATGACAAAAATTGTATTGACATGATGGAAATGGATGAAAATTGTGATGGAAATTGTATTGACAAATCAATTAAGAAAAGACAACTCAACTTTTGGGTCGACTTTCACCACACAAATGGATGGAAGAGCTTCTGGTGGTAGGAATGTTCTGGAATGTACAGCTTCTGGTAACTCTATGATAGGGGGGACGATGACTAAGAAAAGGCAAATCAACTTCTGGGTCGGCTTTTACAACACAAATGAATGCAAGAGCTTCTGGTGCTAGGAATGTTCTGGAATGTACAGCTTCTGGTAACTCTATGATAAGGGGGACAATGACTAAGAATAGGCAAATCAACTTCTGGGTCGACTTTTACAACACAAATGAATGCAAGAGCTTCTGGTGCTAGGAATGTTCTGGAATGTACAGCTTCTGGTAACTCTATGATAAGGGGGACAATGACTAAGAAAAGGCAAATCAACTTCTGGGTCGACTTTTACAACACAAATGGATGGAAGAGCTTCTGGTGGTAGGGAATGTTCTGGAATGTACAGCTTCTGGTAACTCTATGATAGGGGGGACGATGACTAAGAAAAGGCAAATCAACTTCTAGGTTGACCTTCACAACACAAACGAATGTAAGAGTTTCTGGTGGACTTATTAAAAGAATGCGTAAATTTTTATCGTTATGAATTTACTATAAAAATGGCATTGGCACATTCAGTAACTAGGCACTAACTACTTCCAAAGAACTGATTAAAAGCTATGCGTGGTATGACATACCATTTACAGTGCACAAATTGTTAGCACATGGCATTGAAATAATTTCATTTGCGTTGCTACTTATTGAAAACTATCTTCCTCTCAAATGGAACACGAGGATTCAGTTTCGGAGAGACTATGGGGAAGCATCACAGTCTCTCCGACTACAGTTACCAGAAACTACCTACAGGTGGGCAGCACAAAGGATTCAGAACACAGTATCGGTTTCCAGAGTCCTGATCCCAGACTCAAATCCAGATCCTTCGTCTTCAAGAGCGACCTGACTATAGAAATACATGGTCGGATGTCTGCAGAAAAGTCACATACCATAAAGCAGTCATAAAAGAGAGCATATTCCCCTATTCTAAAAGAACAAAAGATTGGGACGAACATGCACGTACTAGATATCTCGTACTAGATTTAGCATCGTATAGCAATTTGGTTTCTTTTCCATGAGCCAATGTATTTAGAAATTTTCAAGAAAGTGTTCGAGTGAAATGAATATATCTTTCACAAATATTACGAATACAAATTTCGAATACGAATTTCACAAATATACGTTACAAAAACTTATACTAAAAACTAAATTTTCAAACGCTTATCCAAAAATTACCAATATGAAATTTTTTTTACATATTAAACATATAACATGCAATTTCATATTGCAACATATTAAAAAAACGCTATCAACCAATTTTAAAATGCAAGTCGACACGATAAATGCGTATTCCCAGTCGAAATGTTTTGCAAACTGGACGTAATTAATCACACTTAGTAATTAGGACACATCTTCGTCTATTTCAACCATAATGTTGTAAACTTTGTCCAACAGTGATACTTGCTTAGTGGTCAGATGGGTTGGCTTACTGGATCGCCGGACCTATTACTCTTACGGAGGGTATATCAAGATACTGATGTATTGCATCCACGGGGCCATCTCCCAGGAAATGGCTTCACTCAATGCAGAGACTGTCGGAAAAATTCGAAAGACAGCTAGAATCTTCCAGAAAATTTGGAATTCTATGCGCTAAAATGCAAGGCTTTTGCATCACAGTTCGTGGAAGACAAATTTAACACCTCCTTTGAATTAGTTGTAGTTCACCTTTATTATTGTTGAACATGTTACTTTTGTAATTGGGTGTGGGGCCTGATGGCCGAGTGACTGGCGCTCGGTGACACAGGTTTCGTATTCGATTCCCGGCTCTACCATGGATGTTTGTAGTGGTTCGGAATCCACTTTAAACCGTAGTTCTCGGTCTAATAGGATCGTAGACCGTTGTGGGGGTAGTGTTACTCCCGTCCTTAACATATCTTCAAGCTACACGGCCCCCTGGGTAGTGCTAAATGAGTAACAGAGGTGCAGACCTTGCTTAGGGCCTGAAGATTAATTGTCTCTATATTGCCAGCTGCATTAGAACAACAACAATCATCGATAAGTTCAGTGCTGTTCTGCCGGGGATCGCCGCCCATATTGGAGATCTGACATAATGGACAGATCCCATCCGAAACAAACTAATGCGTTGAAGGTGTGACTGCAAGTAGTCATGACCGGATGTAATGCGGAAGCATGTGACAGACTCTGAATGTTCCAGGTGCATAGGAATACGGCAAGGCATTTTCACTTTTTTGTTGCAGGCTCAAGTCCTTGGGACTTTTTCTGCTGAAAATCAATTCAGCAGAAAAAGCCTCAAGGACTTGAGCTGCAACTTTGTTTGCCAACAAACCCAATTTGTTTGTTTGTGACTAATCCTCAGTGTCCTGCAGTGCGGGACGGACAACCCATGAGTAATCTACTCATGGATGGAGGGAAAGGGGGCAGCTTCTGTTGTGATGGAGCACCCGTAGGTAGAAGTCTGACTTCTGACTGACTCTGTGACGCTCTTATAGTCACTCGGACATCATGCCATTTTCTTTAAGTCGTAGGTCCCGGTCTTATTTGACTGTAAAGTGGATTCCGAACCACTACAAACATCCATGGCACCGCCGGGACTCGAACCCGAAATTGGTGGCACCGAGCGCCAGAGCGCTAGACACTCGGCCATTCAGGCCCCCTGGGGAATCGTTGATGGCTGCAGCGATAGTGTTGCACGCGGTCTTGAGTATCAATGAAAACTTCGGCTGGTTGGATTCGGCCAAGCGCTTCAGCTCTCTAATTATCAGGAACTCCCACATGACTAGGAACCCATTGTAAATGCAGAGAGCCCAGCCGCTGGTGAGCAGTTTCGCCAGCTGAGCGCGGACAATCTGTTGGGCTGTTGCTACTCGGTCCTGAAATCGATAAAGAAAACAACTCTTCCCGAGGAAAGGCTCGTTCCCACCGAGGCGAGAGACATGAAGATTCAAGAGGCAAGCGACAAAATTTTTTCGACCCCTTCACAGCGAAACGTCAGAAATAGCATTACGCCTAGTGAAAAACCGCTTCGAGTTGAAAGTTGAGCAACTCCAAACGGCGAACTGCAAACCGGTTTCAAGCGACCGCGGTGAGGCTAGTGATTGGTCAAATTTTTTCGCTTGCATCTTGTCGCCTTGGTGAGCACGAGCCTGAAGGGAGTAATGGCTTTTATCAGTGGAGGCCACTTTGGGCTGCTCACAGCGACATGGTCAATACGACTCTGTCCTCGACGCAATTAAAAACAAGTAATATATAAAAAAAAATCTTAAAGTCAATTCCTACTTTTTTTTCACTCTATTTCAGAAAGTCCTTTATAAATAATTTTCATTCATTTTTTAAGTTTATCTGGCGCCATCTCTTGCTAGATATATGCAACTTAAATCTACAAAAAACTAAAATTAATTAATTTAATTACTGAATTAATATTTGAAAAAACTGTATTAACATCCAGTGACATTCACTGCAAGTTCAAAAAAAATGTATTTTAACTTGAGTGGAGGAATAAGAAGTATTTTATGAATGATTGAAAATTTGATCAAGATATATATAGGGAGAGTGTGAGCTAATAGAAGGAATATAAAAAACTTTTGTTTGTGTATAATGATTAACTCTACGCATAGGCGTCTGTTTTACTGTCCTATTAAGATTGCATAATAGTACATTAAAGGAAGTAGATAAACACCAACGAACTCTTGAGTTAGATGTTCAAAGAAGCTTGACAGACCCTAGTATATCTATCAGTCTAACTTTTGTGTAGGATCTCAAATTTAACTATGCACTTCCTTCCTTCTATCTCTGCGGAAGTTTTGTAATAACATTTACTTCTTGGACGTGTTTAATACAGATAATTAAATTCCTGTGATTGATGTTTGGCAATACTTTAATAATTACCATTATTTCAGGCAACAGTTGGGAAGTTAAACCACAAGAAACCAGAGGAATATTACAACATCATGACGCTCGAAGAACTTCAAGAATTTGCTCCAAAGGTAAAGTGGTACTTATATTTTGGTAAGATTTTAAATTGTTTAACTTCTTCAACATACCTCGCGTTAAGGTTAATTTAATAATTTTTAAAGGAATTGGCATTTTGCTATCATTTATTCCTAAAACCAGCTTTTACTCTTGTGGGATTTATAGCTCGTAATCTATGAAAGCCGTTCAATGTCAGTTGTTCGTAGACGAGATGGCATTTTGTTCCCTTCTTTTCTAGAATGTATTTTGTTTGTTTCAACTTAAAAAAAGCTTTTAAGTTTTTCTGCTTTTTATCTCCTCCCAAACAACAAATAGATAATTCGAAATAAAGCAACCAATAGGTGGGTATAAATATCAAAGTGAAGTCAATTAAATTTATTTTTATTATTATATACTATTATTATTTACTATTATTACTAAGTTTCTATATGAATATAACATCATGACTACTTATATAGCTGTTAAAAAAATTTCTAAATTACTTTATAGTGAACAATAAAAAAAAGATATTTTATAATAAAGTTGTAGATTTCATTGCTATGTTAGAAACCTATGGTGTTTTGAATGCCTGGCATAAAAGGGGTTACATGACAAATCATAACTGGAAGTGGAAGTCTTGTGGAAAAAGAAGCAAAAATGTATGTTTTTACAACTATCTAAATTGAACAAAACAATGCTTAATTCAATAACGCGGCATACTTTGTACCCTCCGTACTGTCTACTGTCTGGAATCTTCACTCATCTCTATGTACTCGCTTCGGCAGTACATATACTAAAATTGGAACGATACAGAGAAGATTAGCATGGCCCCTGCGCAAGGATGACACACAAAATCGTGAAGCGTTCCACATTTTTAGGCAAAATGGTCGAGTGGCTAAATACTCGTCTCACGCAGAATTCGTGAGTTCGATACTATGAATTTCCAATGGGATTTAATATCCTGGAAAATAAAACCGCGACCTTTCCCAGTGGATTTTTTTTTTTTTTTTTTTTTGAGTACCACTTTAATTTGAATTCTTAGAAACTTTATCTTTTATTTTTATACTAACATTAAAGCAGCCTATTAGAATTCCAAACATATATATTAAGATGAGGAGGTTAAAGGGGTATTCCCCCTGTTGGTACTCCGCAAACGGTACGCCAGTTGCCAGTTCACTCATCTCTTGTACCCCCCCCATACTACCTGGGACTCTTCTCTCGACTCTGCACACTCCCTTACCTCTTTTTCCCTCTCCCATTATCGGGTCCGAAATGTAACAGGCGAAAAAACATGCAAAGTCTAACGTAAGGGTCAGCCCGTCCTTCAGAGAAAGATCTATTAACTTTGAGTTCAAGGTTATAATTTTTTGTGGGAATGCATGGTGGATCCTTACTATCAAATTTATGGATGTGACATCTGAAAATATGATTCCATGAAACAAAACTATATGAATGTACTCAAATTAGTAGCTGGGTTAAGGGATTTCATAGTATAAAATTCGATAGTATTAAGTTTTTACAGGTGATTTTAATATTGGTATAATTGAAATTTTCATGTAATGACTCAAATTTATTCCATAATTTAAGGCGTAATACTGTTAACAACACAGTGAAAAATCACTATTGTTTAATCTTTTTAAAACAAATTATTATAAAGCTGTGTTTAAGGAAGGGATTTCTGATTGTCTTTTGAAATTATATATCGATTTCTATTTGATGTGATCTTTTTAAAAAAATTTTGTTGTTGTTTTTATAAAATATTTTTTCATATTCTCCGTGTGATGTTTTATATAGGTCCCATGGCGACATCTATTGTTAAAGCTTTTACCACCGAAAACGGAACTTCCCGATGACCAAAGATTCATGGTGACCGTTCCACAAGCTCTGGAGGCATTCAACGAAATTTTAAACAGAAATAATCACAAAGGGTAATCCTATCCTATCACTTTTCTGATTCTAGGAAGAAATTGTAATGAATGTATTCCTTCTTAATACAGGGTGTTTAGTTTAATTGAAGTAATTTTCTAATATACTGCTGTGTCCAAAAATTAAGACCAATTTTAAATTTCCGGGGTTATGGAATTTCAATGTTTTCTCCTTTTTTTAGGTTGCTGGCGCTGTACTTGACATCTGTGTGAAATTTCCCGTCCAAATATACATTAGTGTTTGAGTTACGCTTGGCTATGCGGGACGCTAAAACGGATTCCGGCGATTTTTGAAATGTCTGAATTAATTGAGCAAAACACTTGCATTCAATTGTGCTTGCAGAAATGTATAGAATGTTGCAGAAAGCATTTGGTGAGCATTCCGGTATCGGAAAGAAATGTTCAGAAGTGGTATAAACAGTTCAGAGAAAGCGTTGAAGACGAAGAGCCATCTGGTCGACCATCTACCTGGCGACTTCTGGCTATTCCCTAAACTGAAAAGACCACTCCGGGGACACCGTTTTGAGTCGATTGAAGAGATTCAACCTGAATTGCCGCGCTTTGAAGGCCATCCCTGCCGATGACTTTTTTAGCATGCATTGAGGATTGGGGAAAAAGTTGGCTTAAGTGCATTGTGTCCGGAGAGGATTAGTTTGAAGGCGATGAAATAAATTTGGAAGAATAAATAAAGAGTTTTCGAAAAAATAAATGATCTTGCGTTTTGGGCACAGTAGTATTGTAATTATGTAATTTTCTACGAAAATGGCAAAATCATTGCAAAATGGCATGAGGACACATAAGGATTGGTTTGTTTTGTCGCTCTACGGTCATTTTATGCACACTTTGGGCTAATTAGACCGGGACATAGAGTTTAACGCGGATTCCGAACCACTTCTATGTCCTTTGGTATCAAGCTTCAGATTCGAATCCTGGTGTTGGCATGGATGTTTGTTAGTGGTTCGGAAACCACGGTAAACTGTAGGTCCCGGTCTATTAGCCCAAAGTGTACACAAAATGACCGTCGAGCGACAAATTGAACCTCTCATCACCAATTGGTGGGATGTTCGTGGTCCACATAAGTTGTGCACAATGTCCAGATTTCCAACAATAAAAAAAATCAGTGAAATTCGTCTAAAAGTTGAACAATTTTGTTAAGAAAAGGCCTTTGGAACCATTTTTCCAATAAAAAGGATGTATTAATCGTTTTCCTTGTAGGACTTTTTAATTATTTCTGTTTGCTATCAAGTGGCAGAGGATCCCTAAAAATCTCACCAATAATGCAAGCTAAATCAAAAACTGATGAGGACTACTCATAAAGGCCATGAGGACTACTCTACGTTGTAATCCATGTTTTATTAAACTTATAAGTCTAGAAGAAATAAAAGAATTTTTATTGCAAATAACATATTGTCTCTAAAAATTATATCTTCTTCATTGGTGCAACAGCCCCATGGTGGGCCAAGGCCGTCTACCTATTGACAGATTTCGAAGAATGAGATGTTTCCTTTTACAGGGTAGGGTTTTCAACCCTACTCCCAATGCTCCTCTGTCATATTAGATAGGGATCTACAGTTTAAAATGATTCCGTAGAACATACATGGCATATCCGGGACATGAACCCGCAATCTGTGGCACCGAGCGCCAGAGCCTAAAAATTACATGGTAAAATGTATTTTACTGGGATTTATTAATATGAAGTTGTGTGTGGCTAATGTTCAGTGTCCTGCAATGCGGAAGGACATTCTATAAATAATCTATTCATGTATGGATAGAAAGGGGCAGCTTTTGTTGCGATGGAAACCAGTAGGTAAAAGTCTGACTTGGCTGCATGACATTCTTAAAGTCATATGTCATTTAGGGTAAACAGACCAGGATCTACAGTTTAACGGGGATTCTGAACCACCACCACTACTCCATCACAACGCATCACTGTGCTTAGAGCTGATTTGCCCCTTTACAGTTTAGGAATGATGTGTGGGAGTTGTCTGATTGGGCTCTGTGACGCTCTGCAGTCATATGAGATCAGGACCTATGGCTGAAAGTGGATTCGAACCACTACAAACATCCATGGCATTGCCGGGATTCGAACCCGAAACCTTTGGCGCCGAGTGCCAGAGCGCTAGAAACTCTGCCATTTATTAAGATTAAAATTATTGTCTAATACTCTCAGGAAAAAAATTATCAATAAAAGATATTCGATTTCTGTGCATAATTTTTGAAAATTTTTGTTTCATGAATGTTTATTCGATTGGTCCGTTTTTATAAAGGTTATGTACTTATATTCTTTTATAAGTTATATCTTAAGTTATTCTTTTATGTGTTTATTCTGAAATAGGAGAAGAGTTCTAGCTAATTACATGTTCTACCGTGCCGTGCTATTTGCTGCTAAGAATCTTGATCAAGAGCTCTTCTTTTTATATGAGGACAATCTTCACAGAAATGCTCCTCGTAATCTATGGCAGGTGTGCATTGGAACTACGATATATTTCTTCCATATGTCTCTTACCTCCACTTATGCAGAGAAGTATATGGATGCACATTCGAGGCTTAATGTAAGTTACATTCAGTTTGCTACATTTTTTTAAATATAGTTTTTTTCCAATGGCAAAGGCAAATACAAGTAAAATAATAAAAAGGCAAAAAAAAAAAAAAAAAAAAAAAAAAAAAAAAAAACATCCAAAAATACAAAGATGACCGAAGTCATTGCCTTAAGAGTTCTCTCGCACGCCAGTAAAGCGCCGTCTCCAAGCCGCCGTCTAGTACCGCACATCGTTGGAGGTAGTCTCTGTTCATTAGATCTGCTGAACCACATAGGGGGCAGCCAGGGTTAGAAAAGATTTTAATGCGATAAAGATGTTCTGCTAGGCAGTCATGGCCAACCAGAAGACGGAACTGGGTGACAGCATGCCGTCGCGGATTGCTGGGTATTGTTAAAATATCTTAGTTCTCCAACGCTTTGACGTAATCCCGTCTTGAATTTGTGGCTTTTAGTCATTATTTGTTTGATATATAATTTTATAGAATGGAGTGACAGTGACGAATATCTCATTTGAAATAGTCTTGAGCCTCTTTTTGCTAGACAATCGGCCCGCTCGTTCCCAAAAATACCACAGTGGCCAGGTATCCACTGAATTACCACCCGTTTCTTTTTAAAGTCAGTTCCCGCATATAATGTCGACACTGGGAGATTTCCTCTGATGAGGGTGCCTAGGTAGAACTATTTTAAATATAATATTAATCCAAATTTAACTAAAGTTAATGAATTTAGAAGATTCTCAATCTGTTAATAACTTTGGATAAAAAGTCCTCATTTTATTGATTAATATAATGAACTTAAATGAACCATCAGGCTATTATCACACCTTGATCGCTTCAGGGCCTCCCTAGAAAACCATTGGTTTAGACAATTTTGTAAAAAATAAGGGGTTACTTTACTACTGTGTCCACAAAGTAAGACCAATTTTCAATTTAAAATTTCCGGGGCTTATGGAATTTCAATTTTTTTTCTTTTTTTAGATTGCTGGTACTGTCCTTGACATCTGTGTGAAATTTGACGTCAAAATATTCATTACTGTTTGAGTTACGCTTAGCTTTGTGAGACACTAAAACTGATTCCGGCGATTTTTGAAATGACTAAACTAATTGAGCGAAGAACTTGCATTCAATTTTGTTTGCGGAAACGTATATAATGTTGCAGAAGGCATTCGGTGAGCATTCCTATATCGGAAAGAAATGTTTACAAATGGATTAAACAGTTCAAAGAAAGCGTTGAATTCAAAGAGCCCTCTGGTCGACCATCAACCTCAACCGACGAAGATCACGCCCAAAAGATTAAAGATTTGGCGTTTGCAAACTGTCGATTTACAATTAGAGACCTTGATAATGATGTTGGAATTTCAAAAGGATCGATCAATTCCATTTTAGGCTTCAAATCTCGATTGGTACCGAAAACACAGAATGCGCCAGCTCCCACTGCATTGATTCTTCCCGACTTTTTCGCCAAAAATGAAACCCATATCGTTCCACAACCACCGTATTCACACCGTGCGACTTCTGGCTATTCGCTAAACTCAAAAGACCACTCAGGGGTCACCGTTATGAGTCGATTGAAGAGATTCAACGTGAATCGCCGCGCGCTTTGAAGGCCATTGCTGCCGATGACTTTTTAGCATGCATTGAGGATTGGGAAAAAAGTTGGCTTAAGTGCATTGTGTCCGGAGAGGATTAGTTTGAAGGCGATGAAATAAATTTGAAAGAATTAAGTTTTTGAAAAAAAAATAATAATTGGTCTTACTTTTTGGTCACAGTAGTATTTCATTTTCTCAAGAACTGTCTTTTTCTTTTTAGCTTGAAATGATGTTTCAAGACATCCAAGTATCTTTGCTGGAGGAAATTAAGCAAGCTAAATGGTTGGACAAAGAAACGAGAGAAAAAGCACTGCTGAAGGTTTGCAAAAATATTTCTTTTAGTCACCTAAATATAAATTTACCCTGACAACAATTTATTTGTTTGAGTTGAGGTTTTAATTATATAAGGTCATCGAAAAAGATTGAGCACATTTCAAAATATCATATCAAAATATTTAAATAATTATTCGAAATATTTAAGATAAATTAACAATTCTTTTGCTGCATTGCACAGAAATTAATAGTTTATCTTAATAAGCTACAATATAATCATTGTTGTCTGCTTTGCATGGGTCAAGTTGATGGCAATCTCTATCCATGAATAACTCCATAAGCTAGTCCAGGAGTCTCCAAACTACGGCCCGCCAGTGTCATCCATCCGGCCCGCGGCAGCAAATAACTTATTGTTGTTGTAATAAGTTGGATAAGAAACGCAGAAGGATAATAAATCAGTTTTATTTACTTGCTAGGTAAAGCTTAATGGCAAGCATAATACGCGGAAAATTTAACTTAGGCATAACAACTAACAAATAATTGAAATGAATCCCACTAGCATTATAAATTAGTGAACATCCCGCGGTTACCCACGGTAGTTATACCTACCTATTTCCGCTTTTAACCACTAGATGTCGTCAAGTGTCACAGTCGTATCGATACACACAATAGTAATTGTATTATTGAACATAATAGTAATAACATAATAGAAATAATAGTAATAGTATCATTGAACCAGCGAATTTAGTACTCGGCGACTAGTCTAGAAATTATAGATAATGGCAGAAAAATTAAAAAGGTTTTGGCCCATGATGCTTATTGGAGTAAACAGTATGGACCTAAGGCTGGAAAGTTTGGAGACCCCTGAGCTAGTCTATTGATAACTAATGATCTAGTGATGTGCAGTAATGTCAAACTAGTCTAGTCTAGTAATGTTAAATTAAGATTTTTCCGAGGCCATAGAATGGGTCTGTTGTACCAATCCATCGGTTGGGTAGTTGGGTGCCTCATACCGTTTTCTTTATCCAGACCAGGGATAAGCAAACTCTTTCGGTCGCTGGCTGAAAATCGGGGGAAAAAAAAAGTTTGGCGGGCCAAGATAAATTTTTCGAAAATTTTAAGAATAATATACAAATATTACTATTTAAATATGTTAATGAGATGATTGAATTGCGATTTCAGTTTTAAAAGTTCCTTATATTGAGGTTCGAAGTGCGATGAACTGATTCTAAGGAACGAGGCTAAATGCTCACCTGTCAGTCTACTTCTGAAAAAATTCTTTCTAAGGTTCATAGTTGGAAAACACTTGTTCACATATATAAGTTGAAGCAAACATGGCACTGATTTTCTTGGCGTGATATATTAAATTTGGGAAACTTACTTTCGATAATGATTTGTAACACTCTAACTTGTTGGCGCCAATCTATAGCTATAATTAACAAAGAACTTCCGCTTTTAATACTTTACCGACCGATTGAAAGCTGTCTGTTTGCAATTCCAAATGTTTTGTAGAACAAAAATAGAGAAAGTAAAAAGATCATCAGTCCTTTGAAAAAAAAGAAGAAAAAAAATATTTAATCAAAGTAGAAAAGGAGATGGATATATAATCTATAAATATATATCTTTTAATTTGCCTCGGACCGGCAAATTAAAATTCTATCCGCGGGCCGGATAAAATCTCCCGGCAAGCCGTAGTTTGCCCATCCCTGATCTAGACTATGGCCAATCCGCAGTTAAAAGTGGCATGCGAAGACTTATTGAAGAATTTAAAAAAAAAAATTTTTTAAATGTTGTCTTCATGGATTTTGTCAAAATCTGTAAAACCCCTACTCATACACTACTGAATACAACAATGCCGGAAAGTGCACTGCTTACCACAACAATGCGGTAAGAAAGCATGAGCATGGGACGTGCCAAATGGTTTGAATTCAATGATTTAAAGTTCACCGTTTTTTTTTCTTTCTAATGCAGCTGGAAAACACTTAGACAGCTTGGTCTTGGATGCCTTAAGGCAAGCGCTGCACAGACGTTACTCACTTTGCATTACCCAGGGGGCGCGTGTAACTTGAAGATAAGAAACGGACGCTCAGTAACAATGCCCCCGCAACGCTATACGATCCTATTAGACCGGGACCTACTGTTTAAAGTGGATTCCGAACCACTACAAACATAAATGGCACTGCCGGGACTCGAACCCGAAACCTGTGGTACCGCGCGCTAGAGCGCTAGCCACTCGGTCATTCAGGCCCCAAGTTCACCGTTGTGTCTCGCTATGTTTGTCTGTTCTTGAGCGACAGCGTGACATTCTGGCTGTGTTGTTCAGTTGATTTTAAACTATTTTCGGAATTTGTCGTCGATCACCATAGTTTTAAAAATTTTATTTTCACTATATCCATGAGTAAACCTTTGACATCGAAAAGAAAATGGGAAGAGAATATTGCAATTCGGGATTTTAAAAACTGTCTGAGAAGAACAATTTTTGTTTAATCGTCAAAATATTTCCAAGCTTATTTGTTTGATATGTGGAATTTGTGTAGCCGTGCCGAAAATATTTAACCTGTATCTATATTTCAAACAACCGCATAGTGATTTCAACAGCAAATATCCTGTTGAATCATATTTTTATCTACCAACAATCCTTGTTCCAGAAGAGAAATGACGAAATGTAAACTATGGCGAAGGTTTCTTATAGAAATACCGCCATGCGTTGCATAAATGGCATGGGTCAGGATGCTGGCATACAAATTGCCTCTGGGCTACTGTATTGCAGATGCTTTTCATTAACTTTGTATGAAAGTTGTGACATCACAGACAATGAGCAGTTAAGCATATCTGTGCGTTACATGAACGGTAATTTTAACATTGTGGAAGAACTTCTTGATTTGCGTTAACTAGTTTTAACTGCAGGAGAGCCTATAAATAACAGTTTTTGATTATTTATATTTTTTATTATGTTGGAAAAGTTGTAAGCGTCACGCATAATATTTTTTATTCAGTGGCACTCTTCCCCAAAAACAGTTGACTACGTCTGATCTAGATTGTAATAAGGAGGTATACCATTCTGTTGAAAAATGACATTGATATCATTTCCTAGTTCGTGTTATTCAACTTATTGGAAAGTGTGATATTCTAATCTATATATATAAGCATTGCCTGTGAATGTACGTTCCATAAAATTGCGCTTTCTCTTGAACAACTCTGTTGCACAGAAGGAATGTAAAACACTTCTTTTACAGTGCATCACTTCTGCGCATCGTCAGTTCATCGTCACTGCGAAAAAGTTGCATGTAAAATAACTCGTAGAATTGCCGAGTGCTTTGCAAAAATAAATTATTGCATTTCATCTATTGTAACCTACTGGAAGGAGCTCCCTGTAGCGTTAAGAAGAAACGATCAGTTGGACTACAGACTCTCACCCAGAGAGGAAGTATATTTCGCGTATCCTGCGCGTGTCTAAGTTTCGTGTTTTCGGCTTAGAAGTGAAATCCTTTCACGAATCTGCAATTATGTTTTTAAATGTGTTACATATTTCACATATCTAATTGTATGTGTGTGTGGTGTTTGTGCGTGTGTCAATAAAGCTGTGAGTTCCCTAACTTGTGTTCTCACCCCAACCACGCCCAGTTACAATCTGGTTGCAAAACCTGCACACTAAACTAATAATTTTGGAGTTATAATTTTTTTAAAGTGTCCGACCTTTTTCGATGATCATGTATTTATATTTAGCATCTTCACATAAAATAAGAAATTATTAAATCATAAATTATGCTTGGTAAAAATCGAAATCCAATTTCCAATTCAAAAATAAAGTGTTCTAAGAACACGTATTTTCATCATAGTCTGTCGTGACAAATTTCAATAAAGTTATTAAATTATTGTGGCAATAATAATCCTTGTGCCACTAATTTAATATAATAAATAAAATTATTATAATTTAAAAAATAATAATTATAAAATTATTACCTTCGGAATTAGCGGAATAATTATTAAAATTATTACGTTCTATTTATATTGCATTTAAAAATATCTCAATTCATTTTAGGGAATTTACAATTTAAATTTTATTTACAAAAAAATTAAACAATACTATTTTTGTTGTTGTTGAAACTTTGTCTAATGATGAATTTTTTTAATATATATAAAGTGATTATTTAATTCCTTTAATTTTTATAAAGTTCAGATTATTTATAATAATATAAATAATCTAAACTATTTCCATACTAATAACTATCTCTGTTTCTTTCTCAGGTTAAGAAGCTTCGTTCTGTAATAGCCTACAGAGATGAAATCCTAGATGAGGAAAAACTGAACGACTACTATAGTTCGGTAAATATTCATGAATACTTACTTTTGCGAAATTTTCTTCCAAAGAATACTACTGTCCAAAAAGTAAAACCAGTTTTTAATTTCAATTTCCCGGTCATATGGTATTTCAATTTTTTTTTTTTCCTTTTCTTTTTTAGGTTGCTGGTACTGTCCTTGACATCTATGGGAAATTTGATGGCAAAATATTCATTAGTGCTTAAGTTACGCTTGGTTTTGTGAGACGCTAAAAGTGATTCAGACGATTTTTGAAATGTCTCTTCAATCGACTCAAAACGGTGTCCCCGGAGTGGTCTTTTGAGCTTAGGGAATAGCCAGAAGTAGCACGATGCTAAATCAGGTGAATACGGTGGTTATGGAAGGATATAGATTCATTTTTGGCGAAAAAGTCACGAAGAATCGATGCAGTGTGAGCTTGCGCATTCAGTGTTTTCGGTACTAATCGAGATTTGACTCATTTGAGGCCCAAAAGGGAATTGACCGATCCTTTTGAAATTTCAATATGAACAAGGTCAGTCAACATGAACAGCAAGGTCTCTTATTGTAAATCGACGGTTTGCAAGCATACAAGAATCTTTAATTTTTTGTACGTGAGCTTCGTCGGCTGAGGTTGAGGGTCGACCAGAGGGCTCATCGTCTTCAACGCGTTTTCTGCCTTCTTTGAACTGTTTATACCACTTCCAAACATTTTTTCCGATATAGGAATGCTTACTGAATGCCTTCTGCAACATTCTCTACGTTTCCGCAAACAAAATTGAATGCAAGTTCTCTTTGCTCAATTAATTCAGACATTTCAAAAATCGCCGGAATCAGTTTTAGCGTTTCACAAAGCCAAACGTAACTCAAACACTAATGAATATTTTGACGTCAAATTTCACACAGATGTTAAGGACAGTGCCAGCAATCTAAAAAAGAAAAAAAAATTGACATTTCGTAAGCCCTGGGAATTTTAAATTGGTCTTACTTTTCGGACACAGTAGTATGATAGAAACTATTTTCTCATGACATTAAATTCTGTGTTTCCTTGTGCAGATCGAAATTGGGGAGGACCACTTCAGCAATGTGAAAACGGCGCTTGCTTTTACAATGAAAAAGAGAATGAGAAGATTGATAGAAAAGGACTTTCGCTTCAAGCAAGTTTTAAAAAAACCATTCTGAATCTAAACATACATTATTATTTTAAATTTAATTTATGTATGTAGAATTGATTGTTCAGAAATAATAACTAGTACAAATAACAAGATTTAATTAGAAAAAAGAATTAAATCTAATTTGTTATCACACAGCTGCTCGCGGTAGACTTGCGCATTTGAGATTTCAATGCCCATTGCATACAACAGCATCTGCACAGTTTTAGTTTCACTTCATGAGGAAACAACGCCCTCTGGCGGATTTTTTTTTTTTTTTTTTTTTTTTTGGAGACATTTCACCAGATTCCACATGTATCCATTCCGGAATATATGAACTATTTGTTACTATACCAATTTATAGAAATTAAAAGTGTTATTTCTTTTACTTAATTTATATATATGTAGAATTGATTGTTCAGAAATAATAACTAGTACAAATAGCAAGTTAATGACATTTAATTAACAAATTTGATTTAATGCTTTTTACATTGCAAATCTACCACACCTGCTCTTGTTATCTCTTGGTAGACTTGTGCATTTGAGGTTACAATGCTCGTTGTATACAACATCTACATAGCTTTAGTTTCACTTCATGAGGAAAACAACGCCCTCTGGTGGATTTTTTTCACAATTTTTCGAGTCATTTCACCAGATTCCACATGCATCCATTCCGGAACTTGTTACTATAACAATTTATAGAAATTAAATATATATATATACTTATTTTATGTATATGTAGAATTGATTGTTCAGAAATAATAATATAAATAGCAAGTTAACGAAATTTAATTAGCAAATTAGATGTAATTCGTTTTACATTGCAAATCTATAATACACCTGCTTGTGTTATCTCTTGGTCCACCTGCGCATTTGAGATTATAATGCTCATTGCATGCAACATCTGCACAATTTTAGTTTCACTTCATGTCCTGAAGTGGATCTCGGCCCACCGCAGAATACAGAGAAACGAGGCCTCCGATTTCCTAGCAAAAAAGGGGCATCTACTTTATAGCTAAATAACCAGAAGTTGTCATTCCATTAAAACAATAATTAAAAAGACCCTTAAGTGCTCCTGCTTTGAAGATGCTACCACTAGAAACAGTCACAAGCCTTGGTACGATCCTATTCATGGTATCCCTAAATGGACTAGAGAAAAATCGGTGGCAGTCCTACGGCTTTTCTGTGGTCACGATTGTAGCATCCTGTTTCTTTATATTCACCTTCAAAGAATTAAACTGGCTCCTGTGTGATAACCAAGATGAAATGGTTGTCTCAACTTGCTTCCTGTTCTGCACTACCTCCTGCTTCTTTATGGAAGCGCTGTTGGATTAGTGGAAGGATTAACTGATGCCATTTGTTTCTATCTTGCTCTTTGTAATTTTTGTCTTCTTTTTTATCATATATGTTGACCTGTTAACTTGCCATTGGAAATATTAAAAAAAAAAAATTCACTTCATGAGGAAAAAAACACCCTCTAGTGGATTTTTTGCGCTCGCACTTCCAGAATTGTTTCCCCAGATCCCCCTTGTATCCATTCTCGAACATGTTAACTACTTTTTACCATACCAATTTATAGAAATTAAAAGTAAACATTTATTAGAATCCAGTTTCCTATGCAAAAAAAAACCTTTTGTCTTCTACAGTGATCTTGGCGCTGTGATAAGCCTTTGGAACTACTCGAGTGGTTGATTTGTCACCAAATATTATAAACAGGCGGAAATTATGCTGTGGAAACATTTTTCGATGGAACAGAGAAGACGATCAACTAGCAACTAATGGCTTTATAAGAATTGCGCCAATTCTTACCGCGATTAAATTTCATGATACAACAAGTGACCTAGTTTAAGGAGTTATTTCAGCCTCATTGTTCTTTTAGTGTTCAAAAGAGCATCTGTATGAGATTTTAATCTGTTGGGTTATCGGTGTTTAAATGTTTTAAGCATTATAATTATAAAAATTTTGTTCTTTTTCGTGAAAAAAAAATTACCTGGATTTGTCCATTACTATTACATTCTCAAACTCGTATTTATATAACTCTAAACCTATATTTTTGTTCTGAAATGGAGATATTTAACAAAGGCAAAAAAAGTAACTTTTTTATGCATATTTAGTAAATATTTATTCAAAATACGTTAATAACTTTCGTAAGATAAAATATTACATAATACAATTTTTCTCATCTAATTTAAATATGTCCTCTCATTTAATTCATTTTTTTAAAAAAAATTATATTTTTTTCAAATTTACAAATGCTTTCTTCCGCTAATGCACTTTTTAATGTTTATTGTCATTTATTTATGAGGTATTCATTTTATTTCAGGTGGTCTGATGCGAGAAATGTACTCACAGCTAATGCTTTTTATTTACCTAATAGAAATAATATTAGTAAGTATTATGCAAAAAAATTTAATTAATCGATTTAATTGAGCTAAAACGGATTAAAAAAATAATAAAAATATAAAAAAATGTATGTATTTCATTGCTATGTATTTCATTTATTTTTTTGTTTCATTTATTTTGTTCATTGTTATGTTGTTCATATATGTATATGATATATGTCAACATATATGTCATATGTTCATCATATGTTGTTCATTTATTTCATTCATTTGTTTCATTTTTTTGTTTCATTTGTTTCATTTATTTCATTTTCATGTATTTCATTTATATTTACAGAGGAGTATAAAAAAAATAAGTTGAGTTTAATGCTCTGTAATGGCTTGATTTAACAATTGTAAGCATTAATACATGTTTTTATGTAATTGAGCAAAAATTTAAAAAAATATATATTCAGAATTTTCATAACTATAACACAATGACATTAAGCAGGCTGGTTTGGGTTCCGGATAAATTAAAAATATTTTTATTTGCATTTTTATTAGTTAAAATAAAAAGAAAGAATTTACATTTAACATTGAAGTCTTGCTGGCAGTCAACTATTTTAAACTCTCTCTGTATCGAAGGAAGGAGTCAGATGATTGGCTGTGGCGAATGTCTTCTGTCAATTACAGGAGGATCATTGGATCACTAGATCTTCTACCATCCCATGATACTCTGTTGAAATGCCACAGTTTGGTATGTTGCCAAGTTATCAATTTTAGGAACAATGACATTGGTGTGATACTAACTCAGCAGGTTGTTGTATTAGTAGATTAGTTTGCAGTAGTAGATTAGTAGATTGCCTTGATTTAACAATTGTGTACATTAACATTTCTAAGTTTTTATAGTAATTGAGCAAAAATTTTTAAAAATTATAAATAATTAATATATTTAAATTATTTACATTTAACATTAAAATAGTTGACTGTCAGCAAAACTGCAAATTCTCGCTGTATTGAATGAAGGAAGCAAGCCATAGGCTGTGGCGAATGTCTTCTGTCAATTATAGACGGATCATTGGCTCACTAGATCTTCTGCAATCCCATAATACTCTGTTGACACGCCACAGTTTGGTATGTTGCCAACTTATCAGTTTCAGAGTAGGAAGAAAGTCGATGGCGCAATGCTAAATCAGCAGGTTGTTGTATTAATGTGCCTCAGTGTTGACCAACTGAATATATCTCAAACCCAAAATTAATTTATAGAACACCATCAAAGACCAGATAAAATGAATGAAGATTTAAAAAAAATGTTTATGGAATATTCACTTCCATCTAGCCCTTTCTTCATAATTCCAAATATTGAAATCAGCTTGTATTGGCCAACTGCATAAGAACGCTATACAGTCAATCGCAAACTGTTGTTAACTCGTGATATTCCTTACTAAAGAATGAATCCTAGTCGATTAAAATTGCTAGTTTTTTTAATAAACCTGAAACTTTGAGGATCTAAAGTCGTAAGTTAGCTATTGCTAATGTACTGCATAACTTGGAAAAGATTTTTCATGCATATTTTAATAAGAATTCCCGAAGAAACTTAAATAATTTTACTCGTTATTTAGTAAGGATTTGTGATTCCTTTAATTATTATTAAATTATGCATTACAATGATCATTAAGCTTTGTATTATTTTTTAATTTCTTAAAATATTGTTACATTTTATCACACACTATGATAGAATCAAATAAATCCTCTTTTTCAATTTCGTAAATTTTTTTAACTTATTTAAGTAGCAAATTTTTGCCATCAATAAGTATAATCCCACGCGACACTCGAATACAAGGCAACTACCCCCAAACATTCTAATGGAATGAATGTCCATCGAGTATACTTAAGTGGAACATAAGACTCACCAATGTACCACAACATCAAAAAAAAAAAAAAATTATAGTTATAGTTTTACTTCTTGAAAATTGCGAAATTATTGTTGCAATGAAAAAAACCAAAAATTTTATACGCATATGCAATTTTTAAAAACTGCCATTCTCATGTTTAATAAAGGGACCTGATGGCCGAATGACTAAGCGCACGGGCGCTTGGTACCACAGGTTTCGGCTTCGAGTTCCAGTGGTTGAATGCATGTTTGTGGTTTTTCGAATCCACTTTAAACCGTAGGTCCAGGTCTAATACGGATCGTAGAGCGTTGCGGGGTTGTTATTCCCGCGTTCGTAGCTTATCTTCAAGTTACACGCACCGCACTCACCACCCTGGGTAGTGCTAAGTGAGTAACGTAGGTGCAGCCCTTGTATGGCATAAGAGATAACTCTAAGTATTTGCCAGCTGCATTAGAAATAATGTAGTACCGTGTTTTTTTAATAAAATTTCAAGATAACACATGATGTGATAAATTCAGAAATTCAATACGGCCACACGGTCTGTGCAGCCCTGAATTTAATATAAAATATTTAACTGATAAGAATGACATAAAAAACACGCCCCATTGAAAAAAATCAGAATAAACATGAATAGTAAACCGAATTCACGTTCTTATACTATTGAGTATTGTACTAATCAACACAAGATTTTAAGTGAATTGTATTAATTAATAAATAAGTATAAAACATGTATCAGACGGGTTTGTTTCGTTATTATCATATGAAGCAAATAGCCGTTACCCCTCATATAACAAATTCATCGCTGTGTTCTCATCTAACTTTTATCCTCCGCAACTCAATTGCATGAAGCATTCTAACACCCACTTAAAGGGAATCAGTGATGATAGCGCAGTTTATAGTTTGACTTTTCCTCACCGCAAACAAATTCATCGAAGATCATTGAAAATTGTAAACTTATACAATAAGTTGCAAGGCCGGTTTGTTTCACGTTGAAATAACGAAACAAGCCCGTGTGATACATGAGTTTTGTATTAATAGTACAAGAATAATTTAAAAGATCAAATGATAACAATAATTGTATCTGAATGTGATATAATCTGGATATATTGTAAGGCGACAATAATTGGATAACAAAAAAATTAGATTGTTTTCTGTTACTCA